>KZ506654.1:101604-120761 GCA_002844005.1 Limosa lapponica baueri
TTTTTTTTTAGAGCTGTTGTTGTAGCTCATTATAATGACAACTGGCTTAAAAGTGTTAAAAGGAAAAGATAAATCACTTCTGAAATGTGTTTTGAAGTGGGTTGGTTAATACAAGGAGCCTTGCAACACTAGCTGCAGTTATTTCCTGGGTGACGGATTGGTTTTGGCTTCTCTCTGATCTGTTGAGGGACTTCAGTTCTCATGAAGGCAGTAGAGGAATACCCTGTGAGGCAAGGAGGTATCTCCTCTGGGCAGCTCTGGAAGGAGGCAAAGCAGATATCATGGTGGGTGGAGAGTCTCCATGGGAGCCTGGAACATACTCTGGGGTTTTGGAGAGCATGCTGGCCTCTCCTCCTAAAATCTAATAAGACCTAGAGCATAACACAAAACTACCAATTTCTCTGTCATTAAAAAGGAAACTCATGTGTGTAGCTGTGGCACAGCTGTCTATGGTAGATACCATCTTACATAGCTCTCTAGGTTGTGCAGCTTGGAGGAAGGTGGACACATTGCAGTTAAATGTGGAGCAAGAGTACCTGAGCTGGCTGGTGTGTCCCCATGGCTAAGAAACACTAGCTCAGAGCCATCCTCCAATCATCATCTTGACATGGTGCTGTTCCTGGGTTATTAAACCCCATCTTAGCCTGAGGACCCACTGTGTGCTGGCAAATCTCCAGCCATGGATCTAGCTGAACTGCAATTACTTTGAAGATCTCTGCACCCAGCTGCTGAGTGGACACATAACGCCCTTGGGCCTGAGTTCTCTTTTATGTCTGTGCCACCTCATTAAAAAGAGCCAAGGACCAGTCTGAAGTCCTCAGGCCAACTGGCAATGGCTGGCTTGTGTCCTTGTGGCTGAGGGCTACCTAAAATGCTCAAACTTGCTCCCTTTTATTTAGCAGGGTAGACATTCCCCATCAGTGGAGACCCCCCTGGCCCAGGAGGGAGGATCTTTGTATCTAGCCATTGAGGTCTTCAGACACCACAGTGATGGTGCCTTGGGAAAACATCTGGAATTACGGGGAGTAGCCTAGAGGTGTCTCACAGCTCTATTTCTCTTTCACAAAGCTGGGTTACCATGTTTCTCCATTGCCACTCAACTTTAGCGTAGAGCATGGCAGCAACTCTGAGGTCCTCAAAATGCCCATTATGCATTGAGAGCTTGAAGCAGAAAGACAAGAAGAAGCCAAATCAGGAAGGATTAAAAGGCAGAGGCTAAGGCAGGGCTGATGAATGCGGTGCTCCAAAGGTCTTCTTGCAATTGCCAGCTGGTGAGGTATTGGTACACTTTCACTATGCTGCTTATTTTAGTACCTACTTTTCCAAATGCTCACTCAAGCTAATAGATGTGGCTGCTCAACTTGACAAGCACTAGATGGTATTTTCATGTTGATGTTATTTTTCCCCTCAGCTGCTGCAGCAGCAAGCTCTCTCACAGGTGTCTGATGTGAATTTGGCAGAAATGTCATTCGGAGGTGTATTTAAATAGCCACACTGTGCTTGCTTCTCTCAGGAAAAAAAAAAGCTTCTTTCAGCTTTAACAAAAACATACACTGAGTCTTCTTGGAGGATTCTCAATGAGGGTGAAGGAAAACATGTGCCCAAAGAACAATGGTCACTGATAGGACATCTTTTCTATCCTCCTTTGTCCTTATGGAAAAGCTCTGATTTGATTTTATGATTTTACTGCTCAGCCATTCAATTAGGATTCCAGCGTTCCTCCTGTCAGTGTGGTGGGAATCAGACTCCTGGGTACTGTTAAGAAATGAGCTAAGACCAGATCCCCAGACAAATTTGGGCATGATGACTCTGAATTTGAAGGACTTTCAAGTAGCCACGTCCGAGCACAAAACTACAGCTCTAAAAGTGATGTCTACAGTTTTTTAAACCTTGAAGAGGAACAGTTGGGAACCCAACGAGGGAATTCACAATGGACATGTGTCCGCCTAAACACAAAAATATTCCTTGTTTTCAGTGAAAAACTACAGTGTATGTGTCCATCAACATGCAGAAACACATCACTGCACATTTTATCCAATGCACTGCATAATTTATTAAAAGGGTATATATTTAAGAGTTCTGATTTCAGTAAGGATTCAGGAAGAGACAAATGTTGCTGCTTGTCTTTAGTGAAATAAATTGTACATTACAGTTAGGACCATCAGTTCAGAACAGGTATGTACTGCAGCAGTGATGAATGACAATATAAATGACTAAATCAGGGATAAAACCCAAACAGTAGATCAGTGATCACATCTCTCTACTAAAGCTGAATTATCCTTCAGCTGCAGCCCCTACTGGTTTTGTCCAGTTGAATCTTAAAATCCTCACTCTGGGACCCCCACAAACTAATACAACTGCCACAGAAGGGTATTTGAATTGTAGCACTGTGGTCCCAGCTGTGGCTGACCAGAGCTCAATGCCCAGGGGCAAAATCAAGAAGGAATGAGGAGGGACATAACACTCCATGAGGGATAGGTATGAGTCCAAAGGAAGAGTGGTTCCAAAGTAGCTACGACCAAGAAGAGCTGATGTCTCTCTTGGTCTTGGTGTCCATCTAGGATGCTTGCTGGAATTTAAACCTGCTTTGCTTTGCACTCTGCTCTTCCCTCGGCACAGCCTCTGAAACTACCGTTCGTGAGAGTGAATGAGTGAAAAAAACAGACCCCTGTAGCCTGAGGGTTGAAATCTTGGCCCTGCAGTTCACATCCTTTGCTTAAGCTGTGCTTGTCTCTTCTCCTCCTGCTTCTGTTCTCCACTTAACTAAGCCAAGTGATACATGCCTTTTCAAGTCTTCCTTTGCACAACAACCCAACCAGTTGCCAGATTGTTTCTACTCCTTCTTGGACCATCTCCATTTCATTATTGAATACATGAAAGTTTAGTCTTGTTCAGTATTCAGTGGAAAACTTTTAAGGGAAAACAACCTAAAACATCCAGGACCTGAAAAAGCTGAGGCTACCAGGTGTATAAACTCCCTGTTGCTCTAACTATAACCACGGGCTTCCCCAGTTACTGTCCAGCATGGAGAACGTCTCAGTTTTTAACTCTGCTCCTCTAAAGGCACCAGTCTTCTCCCAGTGCTTTCTCCAAACTCCACTTCCTCCCTTCCGCTTCAAGATCCTACTCTTCCATTCTTTACCCGTGCTTATTTCTTAGTGGTGTGCACTTGTCGGCTTTGGAACAGGTATTTTCCAGTGATCCAGCATTCAGCCTGGAAACGATATACCAGACTCTTGGACAACCCTGAGAAGGGTGGTGTGGCTGGAGTCCTGGCCATGAGGACATCCAGAGCATACACCAGTGTGTGAATGCCTAACTTGGTGGTTCACCAGCAGCCTTGCTCAGCAAAGCAGCTGTCAGGCAGCCCACGGGAGCTGGATGGCAAGCTGA
Source organism: Limosa lapponica baueri (assembly GCA_002844005.1). Lineage (NCBI taxonomy): Eukaryota > Metazoa > Chordata > Aves > Charadriiformes > Scolopacidae > Limosa > Limosa lapponica. The sequence continues at coordinate 104,998 of KZ506654.1, forward strand.
ACATTGATGGGGATGGATGTGAGATTGACAGCTGTTTTGGATTATTCACCACAGTACAGCGACTGGCAGCACAAGGATCACCAGCCTAGAAAGGACTGGTGTCCTTTCAGCAGGCAGCTGCGAGTTTTCCAGCTTGGCTCCTTATAGCTGAACTACTTTTAATACAATTGCCCAGAGAAGTTGTTGATGCTCCATCCCTGGAGGTGTTCAAGACCAGGCTGGATGGGGCTTTGAGCAACCTGGTCTAGTGAGAGGTGTCCCTGCCCATGTCAGGGGGGTTGAAACTTGATGATCTTTAAGGTCCCTTCCAGCTCTAACCGTTCTATGATTTTATGATGACAATATGTTGGCTGAGCTTCAGCTGCCCAAATAGGTGCACAGGATCCCCACCACACCTGTGCCTCCTGTGGCACCACTGCAGTTCCTAAGCTAATTTCGGCACCCTGAGCAAGCACCTGCAGCATTCCATTCATATGCCCCATTGCAGTGTAAACCCCACTCATCTGGACCAGATTTCCTTCTCTGTCCTCACTGCTTCATATTCTTTTTCTTCAGCTGAATCTCACTCATTATTTCCAGCTGATATTCCTAACCTCTTCCCTTCCCTTGTTGTTATTTCTCTGCCCTTACTGCTGCTCCTCTCAGTTTGGTTATTATCAGTACCTGTTATTTACTTTATTATTAACAGAGTAGGGGCCAAATCTGCTATTCTGCACACTGCCATCATCTCCAGGATATGTCTTTTTAACTCCAGTCTTAGGTGACAAACATTGCCTTTTGTTTACAGCCCCATAGCCGTGACAATGCCTCCCTCTGAGCTGATTTGAATGAGTTTTGCTTCAAGAGAGATTTCCCGAGAGACGTTAGGAAGTGCTTCTGTAACTGTGTCAATATGAGTAGATGCCTATTCAGCCAGATGCACACCGCGCTGTAACAACCGTGGGCATTTCGTACTGTCTTGGGGGGAAAATGTGTCCGCCGCGGCGAAGCAAGAGAAGCTTGAGCTGAGCTTCAGATGGAACTGGGAAACCATGCACTAATTAGTTAATTGGCTGAAGGACCCCCCCCATCGTGTTGGCTGGATTTAGCATATAACTGACCTTCATTTTGTGTGTGGGGAAAAAAAAAAAAAAAGCTTCGCAAAGCCATAGACCTTGTTAATCCAAATTTTGCCTTCACTTATCCCAGCATTATGTTGACAAGAGGCTGGATGATATTACTTTGTACTCAGGAATATTGTTCAAGCATAAAATCAGGAGTGAAGTCTGAATCACGTCTTTCTTTCATTCTCTGCTATGACTTCAGTTTGCTTCGTTGTGAAAAGCCAGTGTGAGTCACTGACTCAGGGGAAGCACAAGTATTCCTTTTTTTACACCAGAAAAGCACATGCTTTTTGGAGACACACAGAGAAGTCTACGTACAACCAAGAAGCTTGTGACTGGCCTGTTTAACCTGAGTCCCAGCCCATCCAGAAGCTGCTCTTTATGTCACTTTGCAACTTGGTGACTCATCCACTTTGTGGTGAGCTGTTCTGGTCAAGCACATCTTCGCTTCTCTTTTTGGTTTACTCCCTCTACCACACACACACAGAGTTATCACAATGAACTTTTCAGAGTAATCAAGGCATATTCAAGTTACTATTGTTTAGCTCTGAACTTTTTGGGAAAAAAAAAAAACAATTTTTGGCATATGGGAAATAAAACTTTGGGGCTTTGTTGGCATTTGAGGTTTTGAGATGTTTTCTGACACCATGCTGTGGAGGGGTGGAGGGGGCCTTCTGTGGTGTGAAGCAGAATAAAGATCACAGTAATGAGGGCATGAAATCAGCTTGGCTGTACGAACTCTGTGATACCATGTAGAATCTTCAAATAGGATGAATTAAATTGTTGCCAAAGTCAGAATGGATATAGGAATTGAGTGGGGGAGGAGGGAGGGAAAAGGTGAGTCCTGAAGACATAGGAGATAATAACTTAGAGAATTTTCTGTACTTAGGAATAGCTCATTCATCTGAAAAAGAGTAGAGAGAATCATGAAAATTACCTAGGAAATCAAATATGTGTATATAGAGTGAGGGTGAGAATCTAAACTGGTGTCAGGGAAATCGCAGCAGAAGAATAAGTGATGATTAGTGCCTCTCTTATTCTGCAGACCTGCCAATATTGCATCTTCCAAAAGCACAGTGATAATTTACGCCATTGAAAAATATAAAGGACCAGATTTCTTCTGTGCGTAATGCCAGGAAGGGTCAAACAAGACTAGGTACTAATGCTTTTCTGAATGGCCTAGCCTCTGTAATTCTGTTCACAAAATGCCTGTAGTATTTAATCAGAGCATAGGATCAAGCTTATTATGTCTCATTTTATTTATTGCAAATTTCAATAATGCCATTCAAACAGTAGTCTTCCAGCCTGAGTTTTTGTGCCTGATAAAAAAGGAACGATTTGCCCGGAACATTCTTCCATTCACTAAGAGTCTGATTTTTGGAGATACAGTCTTTCCAGAGTGACAAACATTGAGCACCTTCCAAAAACTGAGGTTCCAAAAGATCCCAGCTTTCAAATCCCTGCCATCCATCTTTTTACAAGTCTTCAGATGTAGAACATGCAGAAGTGCTTGAAAAGCTTTATACGAAGAGCTTAGGCACCTGATTCCCACAGAAATGCATTTGATGTCGAGTGCCACTCCCCTTTTGCATTTGCCCACTTTACCCTTCCTAAATAGGTTATAATGAGTGATTTTAATATTCCAATCATGCAAATCTTCCCCCAAGATTTCAATAATGCCAACAAGGTCTAATGTATACTCATAAATGAGCTATTCCAATTCCAATTCCAATTCTTGTTTATTACTCAGACTCCCAGCATTAGAGTATAGGCAATTAAAGAATTTCTTCTCTTCACATCCCTTGGTGCCTTGATTAATTTTGTTCTTGACATCTTAATTTCGTGCTAAATGAATGCTCATTCGTTCCTCCCTTTCTGCCTTCCTCTTTTCTTAGTTTAACACTCTCCTGACTACTCAGCTTGACACCTTGAAGACTCTCCTGTGAAAATGGAGACCGTTGAAAATCTGTGGTTGTATCTTCTCATCAAAGTGGGCCATTGCATTTCTTACAGCCACAAGCATCTGCCTCACTCTAGCTAAGTCTAGAAATGTTTCTTTAACAGAGGTTTTTGCCTTTCTCTGCTTGTTGGAAATAAGGCCTCTGGGCAGAAGATCCATCTGCAGTAACCAGGAACCCTTCAGCCACCTTCAGTCTCTCATGCAGATCATAAAGGGTTTGCACCACCAGCAGTGGGAACCTTAGGCACCCTATGCCCGTTCACCCTTGCGGTAATACATCATGATGGGTTTTGGAAGGAAATGGCAAATGACTTCTTTGTCTCTGGGAAATTTAATTTCATTCTGTGTCTTTGTCACAGCTGATGGGGTCCGTGTGATCCAGTGTAGACGCATCAGAGGTAAATTTCTCCATCTCTACCTTTATAGTCAGAAGAGAGGAATAAGGCTTTCTGGGGAGAAATTAATCTGAATTAGGGTAGATGAATCATGTCTGGAAAATGCCCACTGCTCTCTATGGGCTAGGATGAATACTTCAGCTGTAGTTTTCTGTAATTGAGACCTATAAAGCACTCTGGGGGCCATTTCTACCCCATGACACAGCACCACAAACAACATTTCAGGCCTTTGTGGTTTCATTTGGGCATCTCTGCTCTGAGGTATGTTCAGGTTTGTGGATGTGCATTTGGAGAGTGTATTATGTCAGGCGACATATAGAAACACAGTCAAAGGCAGCCCATTCTCTAGGGAAACCATAATCTAAATGAAATCTTCTATTCCTATCCCTTTCCTGGCCTGGCATAATGCAGAATAACTTTTAAAACATTTTAAACCCTTCTTCTAGCTTTGCAGTTCGTGACTGTTTCTCCGCCTGACCATTTGAGATATTGAAAAACTGAAGATGTACCATACACCAAGCATACTAAGTTAGAAATAAACCAAATTCCACCGCTGGCATGCCACAGCCACGTGCATGTACGTGTCTTGCAGCATCTCCAAGCCAGGCATTTCAAGTTCCCCTGGTAGAAACCTGTTGCAGGATGTAGCTGTTGCCATTGAAATTAATAACTGTGCGGGGCGCTAGGATGGAGTAATGACCGATTGTCGCAGAGAAGGAGCGCTCCCAGCAGCTCCACAGAGAAGAGCATCAGTGTGGGACGTGCCCTTAGTGCTGTCTGCCTGCCCTGGGTTATTAGCTCGGAGGTGGAAAGAACCAGGTTAAGCAACTAGTTTGTGCGTGCGGTGGAGGAGATGTATGTGAGCTGCTGGTGCCCTCTTGAAGTGCGTGCTTGTGGGAGAGCTGCAGCGGATTAAGTTGCCATCCGGCAGCTGTGATTTACTTTGACCTGCTGTAATTTGTGCAGGTGCTGATTAGAAGTGCCCGCAAAGTCTGCAGCCATAGCTCAGCTGCAGGGACAGCCAGATCGCCCTACATCTGCGGTTCCTTGGAAACAGCCCCTTTTTCCATCTGGATGTTTTCTTTAAGATGGGATTTAAAGAAATTTTTTTCAAGTTTTTGGTTGGGGCAAAGCAGATGTCCCTGGAATCATCTCACAGAAATACAGCTGGTAGAAGCTGAGGTTTTAACCTGTTTCAGCTGTGCAAATATGAACATGTCCATGATCATTTGCTCTTTGGCCCTAACCTTTTCTGTTTTATCCTAATTTAATGCTCAGACTTGTACAGGTGAAATTCAAACTGGAATCTGTCCTTTTTGCTCCAAGGAGCACAGACTTGCAGATAAGTCTCTGGTGGCTCAAGCCAAGCTCAGCTCATGATTTTTCTTGCTCATTTTTCTGGTGTTGGAGATGTTAGAGCGTGTTTCAGTGAGGTGCGATTCATCTCACCTAGCTTTCAGTGTGGCACAGCTTGCAGATGAAGGCATCTAAATCTCAGTGTCTCCATCTATGTGTTTCTGTGCAAACTGTGACTCTAAATTCCCATGACAGTCAATGTAAATGTTTGATGGCATCCAGCTGTCTGAGCATGGGGTCCTGTGCAGGTTTTGGTGGTCTGAGCATTCTCCTGGCCTTCAGCAACACTTTAAGAGGGCAAGCGTCTCCCCTAAATCCCAGCTGCATCTCAGTCCCACGTGGGCACATCTGATTGCCCGTAGCATTTCAAATGGCACTGAATATCCATGTTTTGTGCCTAAACTAAGATTCAATATTTTTCTAGGAAAATAGCTCTTTTGCAAGCTCTTTTTTTTTTTTCCATAAAGGGCAGTGATATTTTTTTTCTGCTCCTTCTATGTCTTGCTCCTCTTGCCTGTGTGGGGCTCATTAGAGCACTGACGCTCCCAATGTACTCAGACCTCACTTAGGGTCTGATCCTGGCTGGATCTTAAAGCATGGAGTTATTAGCGAGTCCTATTATATCTGCATCTGTGTTCATGGAGGAAAAAGCTCCTGGGACCACGCACACAGCAGTACTGCCACAGCTGAAGAGATTACAGTAAACACAGAGGAAAATCAATGCGGTCAGAGGGAGCACTTGAGCCTTTTCTAAACCAGTTCTTTCGTCTTCACAAGTTAGAAATGCTTTGGCAGTGTAACACTGGAAACCACAAGACTGTACCCTGGAAAACTCTTTTAAAAGCAATTAAGTCAAACTGTGATACATGGTGTTAATTTAGAATTTCAATTAGTGCATACAATTTGTTATCAGCTTAGGCCAAGTCATTTTCTCAAACCAAAGCTGCCCCTTGCTTGACTGTTTTCTTGAACAATATGAAGATGGAAGCAATTTGTTAACATAATCTGATTTAATATGATGACTAATGATTTTTAGAAGAAAGTATGGATTGGGTTTGTCAGGCTGATTATATCTGAAGCATGACTGAGAAGGGGACTGGTCATTTCGGCTAGCTTGATCGATGCAGATTTGCAGGACCTGAGCTGATCCTTGGCATTTCTGAGATAAATTCAAAGTAACTTCACTTTATTAGAATCATAGAATCATAGAATGGTTTGGGTTGAAGGGACCTTAAAGATCATTATTTCCAACCCCCTTGCCATGGACAGGGACACCTCTCACCAGACCAGGTTGCTCAAAGCCCCATCCAACCTGGCCTTGAACACCTCCAGGGATGGAGCAGGCACAGCTTCTCTGGGCAACCTGTTCCAGTGTCTCACCACCCTCACAGGAAAGAATTTCTTCCTAATATCTGATCTAAATCTACCTTCTTTTAGTGTGAAGCCATTACCCTTCATCCTATCTCTACACTACCTTGTAAAAAGTCCCTCTCCAGCTTTCTTGTAGGCCCCTTTCAGATACTGGAAGGCCACTATTAGATCTCCCTGGAGCCTTCTCTTCTCCAGGCTGAACAACCCCAAATCTCTCAGCGCATGTTCATAGGAGAGGTGTTCCAGCCCTCTGATCACCTTCACAGCCTCCTCTGGACTCGCTCCAACAGGTCCATGTCCTTCGTATGCTGAGTGCCCCAGGGTTGGACACAGCACTGCAGGTGGGGTCTCACCGGAGCAGAATAGAGGGGTAGAATCACCTCCCTTGGCTTGTCTAGGGCAGTTTCAGTTCCCCGCTCCCAGGGGTGAGTCCTGTTCCTCTTTGTATGATGCAGTGATGGCTGCACAGTTCCTCGTTCAGGTAGAGACTGTGTTCTCCCAAACCCACCCTCTCACTTCTTTTGGTATTCGCACCCTGACTATGGAGACCCTGCACCTAATTTATCTTGCTTTCCTCCCCTAGGAGAACTGCTGGCTTTGCAAATCAATTCATCAAGAGACTAAGGCTTTTCGGTTGTGTGGGTTTTTTTGGTTCAGCTTTGTCATTACATCAGTGGCTCTTGTCTCAGTCATTGTCGACAGCCGACCCTACATCCTGCAGTGCAAAAAGAAAGCTTGTGCATGGTGTCCAGAAGGTCACTTTTCTGAATACCCTTCTCTGCTCGCTCCCTTGGCCAGAAGCTTTACCACGACTCATGTAAATATTGACATTTGCCAGGACTTGCCTTTGTGCTTTCATTCCCCCTTGAAAAGGCTTGATGTTTTTCTTCTGAGTTCGCCCGGACTTATTCCCAGCGCTTTTCTTTTACCCAGTCTTTCTCTGTAAGAAAGAAAACCCCTTTTGTATAGGGCTTTTTTTCTTTCTTTATATTTTTTTTTCTGGAAATATTAACTCCCTGCACAGATATTCTGGGAACTTTTCACTGTTCTTTTGCTGCGTGACACAAGAAACTAAAAGAGGAACATTATCTCTTCGAGGCAGCAAGTCATTGTATTTGCTTCTAAAAGCTGATCTTGTTTTGTTTGACTCAGTAGCTGTTTTATTCTGGCAGCGATGCATTGAAATATCCTTGCACAAGCCCAGTTGCACTTGCTTTCCTTCCTTTTTATGCCACTTCTCTTGCAGTCAGACTGTCCTCACCATGAGCAAACCTATCAGCATCTGGCCCATTAATAATGACTTGTTATGAAATAAAAATTAATCAAGCAGTGAGATTATTGCACAGCATTTCCCAGAACTTATTATCAAGAGCGATTGTGCAGACATCTTGTTGCATGGGGGTAGATTGCAGTTTGGTTGGAATTAACTCACAACAGCTGCTTTATTACTGTGATGTATTATTATTTATGTAGGATGAAAGATGTGAATAGCACTTGAGCACAACAGATCTGTGCACAGAGGAGTTTACAGTCTAAGGGAGAGATTACAATAAAAAAGGGAATGGGACATGTATGTTTCTGCAAATCAGTCCATGAACTTTAGCAGAGACTTTGTTTCTCTTAGCCCCTTGTTCTTCCTTATTTAAGAAACAGTTATAAGCAGCATTAATCAAGTAGGTGAAGAGTCAAGAGCTTTGTCTTTAATAGCATTTAAGCGTTTCTTGTTTAACTTTCTCCCTGTGGAGCCAATACTCAGATATGGCCAAGTTTCACTCAGTTGAGGAGCCAAAGAAAGCAGATAAAAGAGGCAAAGAAGGATTTATGTCAGAGGAACAGCAAGTATATTTTCATTGCACAGACACAATGATTTAGTACAAGAGTGCATATTAAGCATCTTAAAATATAGTTAAACCGTACGCTGATCTTTACTCTGAAGCCACATTGCTCAGCTACTAGTACAAATCCTGCAAGAAGTAACTGCAAAAAGAAAAGGATAGAAAAGGCACACATCTTTTAAAACGTAAGTAAGAGCAACTGATCTGCAAAGAGAGAATACAACTGATAAATACACAGTCAGAGCTTTGTCAGCTGTAACTGAAAAGAATATGTGGTGGCCCTGCCCAGAAGGATGCACGGGGGGTTTGGTTTGCTGCTTTCCAAAAGCACAGACAGGTCTTCGAGTGAAAGGATTGAAACACTCTGTGATAAGGTACCGAGACCTTCTGTTTGCTGGAGGTAGGAAAATGTGTGTGTATCACTGCTCGTTATCGCTGGAAAGTTGTCAGAACAGGGATGAGTGACGTTTGGGGAGCTGCTTACGAAAAGTCTGGGTGCCAGTCTTGAAAAATTTGGGAGCAACAGTTGGGGCAACAGCCCCTGACTGGGGAAATGTTGGATGCCAGAAGTGATTCAAACCGAGGTGGTTTTGTGTTAAATAGATCCTCTAATTCCCACACACCATTAAATATCTTTCTTGTGAAAAAACCCTTCCAGACGCCCTCACCCACTACCTCACACCCCAATATATTCACCATGCCCCTCTGCCAGGTTCAGTATGTACCCTGCCCCAATGCTTTTATTTCTCTCAGTGCATTCATGATGTCTTTTGCCTGAAGAAATGCCAAGGGATCTGCTATCAGGTGCAGCTTTCCTTTCCTCAGCAGAGTTTTTAGCTTTGAAGAACACTTTAAACCTGCCAGGGACAAAATGGGATATGAAGAACCAGTTTCAATTACAGTGTGTGAGTGGTTTCCCAGCAACAAGAGTATTTAAAAGCAACAAAAATTAACATACCTTAAAAAAAAAGCAGTAGCAACAGCCATCGATTTTCATGGTGTAATATTTTGTATTCATTAAAACGGAGTTTCTGAGCACTGCTTCTGTCTCAAGGCGCAACCCCAACTCATCTTAAAATCACGTTCTTCTTTCTTCATTGAATAGTACTTAGAACTTTACAAAGACAGAGAGGAAAGGAAAGGAAAGAAAGAGACAGACTAGACTGGTAGCATAATTGCTTGGAGCTAAGCTATTGACTTCTCTCTTGCTGGAAAAGCAAAACTCAGTTGCTCTCTCAAGGAACAACCCCTTTTCCTTTAGGATCCAGCTCCTGTTTTTAACTATAGAAAGAAATATTCCATCTTGAAATTGTCTTTTTCCCCCCCTTATACCCCTTTTGTCACCTCCACTGTACATCTGCCCCTCCCTATTCTCTCTGGAAACCTTAGTTTCTCTCCAAAGCCTCTGGTTTGACAGATAAATCCAGGAGAATTTGGGATCTGTGAAAGAGCTGATTTAAAACAGAGTTAATAAATCAAAAATTTTGTGTCCCTGAGCAGGTAGGACAGATTTTATCTGCAAGGGAGTGAAGGATGGTATCAATAGAGACCAGTAAGACCTACAGCACCCCAGTAAGCTCCAGTGCAAGAAGAAACTGGGACAGGATGGTGATTTTTATATGTTCCTTTTACTTTGAAGGATTTACAGGACTTGACCTACTCACGTTCCTTAAGCAGGAAGGAGTTGTGTCCTACCCAACCATAGACATCCATCATGTAGGCACTTCTAAGTAACGTAGAAATAATATCCCAGAAATTATATTGGAACTACAGGATCCTGATGTGACCACTCCTTGCAGGGCACAGGGACACGAAAGTGGCTGCATTGAGCCAGAAGGAAAGACTAAGTAAGCCCAGTCTCTGACAACGGGAAGAGCAGATGCCTATGGTGATACTTCCCAGGTAGATACAAAAATGAAGTTTAATATTGAACTTCTTAAAACAAAAAGTTTCAGGCCAGCTCAAAAACAAAAATGAAACTCCTCAACCTCTGAAATCTATTTCCCAGTCCTTTTTATTCCTCCAAAGAATTTTTCTTCCTTGGAAAAACATTTTCATTTTCAGTCTAGGTTGGACTAGAATTGCAGTCCCATGCACTTGTATGGTCTCGGTTTGTATTTTCCAAGAGGACACATCAAAGGCACCACAGGCACAAAATCAGCAGGACACAGATCACTCGCACTGCAAGCACTGCCCTGACAACATCAATCTTTGGCATTTTGGGATGTGCAGAGATCATTTTGGTTAATCCTCTTTGTCTGGCCTGCTAGACGTCCAAAAATCCTGGCCAAATGCTCAAATTCCATTCTTTCCCCCCTGTGTGAAGAGTGTTTCTGAGTGAATAAGGGAAGATATATCAAGAAAAGCTGTTGGAAAATGAATGTAGTCAGAAGAGTAGGGACAATAAATATCTTGTTTCTTGAAAGGTTGCTGATCGACTGATGAAAAGCTAGGGGTAAGCAGATTTATTTCCCTGCATCAGTTACAGTAGTAGGACAAAGTCATGTGCCACATGGCCCAGTGTTGAGTAAATGCACTGGCTTGTACCTCTTCAAATACAGACTTTTTTAAAGCAGTGATAGATTGCTCCAAGTATGAGGATCCAACAAAGGTTTGAGCCACTTGCCTATGTATAGGAGCCTTGTTGCAGATGAAATGCTGCTTGAGGCATCGTTGTAAGGGTAGCGAGTGCAACTTGGAAGCACAGGAAGGACATGGACCTGTTAGAACTGGTCCAGCGGAGGGCCATGGAGATGATCAGAGGGCTGGAGCACCTCTGCTGTGAGGACAGGCTGAGACAGTTGGGGGTGTTCAGCCTGGAGAAGAGAAGGCCCCCAGGACACTTCTCTAGCAGCCTTCCAGTACCTAAATGGGGTCTACAGGAGAGATGGGGAGGGACTCTTGATCAGGGAGTGGAGCAATAGGATGAGCTGTAATGGTTTTAAACTGAAAGAGGGGAGATTTAAATGAGATTTCAGGAAGAAATTCTTTCCTGTGAGGGTGGTGAGACACTGGAACAGGTAGCCCAGGGAAGCTGTGCCTGCTCCATCCCTGGAGGTGTTCAAGGCCAGGCTGGATGGGGCTTTGAGCATCCTGGTCTAGTGGGAGGTGTCCCTGTCCATGGCAGGGGGGTTGGAACTCAATGATCTTTAAGGTCTTTTCCAACCGAAACCATTCTATGATGATTCTATGAACTGGGGACCTACAGGAGCCCTGTGCTGCCCGGAACAGTAGCTGGGGGCCAAGTAGGATCCCCCAGTTTCACTATGTACCTGTGCTCAGGCAGCTGGATTGAATCCCCCAAGGTGAGAGTCTGAATCCTGCCCTGGGCTTCTGCAGTCATTACAGAGGTGACCTTGGAGAAGATGAAGTGGCAGCCAAAGAAGCTACAAGGCATAACGAAATTACAGAGATAAAAGTGGATGTAGACAGCTGTCTTTCCCCTTCCCTGAAAAGAGCAGAGAGGAGAGACCCCAGAGAGACCTGTGAGCTCAAACTCTCAACAAGCAAACCGTCAGCAGAAAGCCACTGGGAGTAAGATATTTGCAATTTAAATGGATTGAAATCAAAGGCAAAGGGCATGAAGAACTGGTCAGCAAGAAACTAATTTTTTAAGTTTCTTCTTTAAGAAAAAAAAAAAGTTACTTGAACTAACTGCTGCCATCCCTTAATTCAACATATCCTCTTAACAGTGCCCATTCCATGCCAATCCACCCAAATACTCATGTGTCCTTTACTCTGCTGAGTGGCAAAAATCCCTCTAAAACCTTCTGTTTCCCTCATGCCACCTTCCTCACTTGCTCACAGCACCTTCTGGTGTCTGTATCTCTCTGCAGCTGCAGTGGCAGTGAGATAGAGCACCTTTCTCTTGTAATCAGTGTTTATTCACTGTTGCCTCCCAGGCCATCTTTGAAATTGAATTTCCCCATAGTTCCAGCCACCCAAGCCTGGAACTGGATTTTCACCAGGAGTTTCAATCCAGAAGGGTAAAAGGTGGCATAAAGTGGGGGGTGTGAGTTTTCTCAGAGCCGTGGCAGCTGTGTGAAGTAGGACTTGGTAGAGTGATGGGGGACTCTTGGCTCTCGGTGAGGGGCTGTCTCAAAGCTCATGCATCAAGTCCATGGGAACCAAGAACCGTGAGCACCAAGAAACATGCAGCCAGCATTGACACCCCTTGTCCCATATATTTTTTTCTGAAATAGGGGTGTGAAACTAGCTCTAATAAAGGCGGCTGCCATCTCCCACTATTTCCAATGAGATAGATGTTGTGTGCAGAGATAAAATGGTTTCTGAAGCAGGTCAGGCAGATGGGCAGCCAAGACCTGTGGAGGTAGGAATGAGAAGAGCGGAGGCTGCAGTGGAAATTAGGAGAGTGGGGAAAGAAAAGCTGCTGGGATGCAGAGGAAACAAATGAGAAAAGGACAATCTGAAAGATTACATTTGCAGTTGGTTAAGTTATATACATACATTTTCAATTGGTGGAAATTTTACAAAGCACTGTGAATTCAATTACTTCTGAGATGTTTTAAACATATGATACAGAACTACTTTATTAAGAAACACTTTAAAAATCTTAAGATAACAACGGTGTGAGAAAGCCATAATATTTTATTTTTAACCATTATTCTGCCAGTCAATGTGGAAAAGGCATCCTTACATGTAAAAACATTGCAGTTCTTGTGGATCTTCACAGAAAAATAACAGAAGTTAAAAGGCAGCAGAGCACAAAACAGTGTGCACAGGGGGTTGATTTTTCACACTGAAATTGTTTCATTGACATATTCATGGAGAAGGAGAGTCAGAGCCAGCTCTTGGCCATGGAGGTGAGTGATGGGCTGATGGAATTGGACCCAAACCCCTGCCCATGACACCCCAGGGGTGCAGAGCCTCTTCTGCCCTGCTGGTGGGGACGGTGTCCCCTTGTAGGGATGCAGAGGGGACCTGTGCATGGGGAGTGAGCAGAGGGAAAGCACCAGCAGCTGGGAAAAGATGAATATTCCCACTCCCAGACCAGGACAGTATAAATTATTTTACCTTCATCCTGCAAACAATGAAGCTCCTTTTTGACTACAGCACTGAGAAGGAGTTAAAAATATCACAAAGCTGGCTGAAAAAGGGCAAAAAAGCCAGGGCTGATGTTACTGCTGTTTGATTTTGCTCTTTGGGTGGGGGATCAGGTGAGTTTTGATCTCTCGGTGTAACTGAGACAAACGATTCTTATCTGTTGAGGTTGGTGGTGCAGGGGAGCAAACAGCACATCAGCTGCCTCAGCCGGTTGCCTAGAAGGTATGGAGTTAAATACACTCACATTTACAGCCTTCAGCTTCATTAGTAAATTACTGTATAATGAACCAGTACATAGTGACTTTCCTATTTTCTTCCATGGCTAATGCCCTGCTAGTGTCTGGTCCATAGGCTTGTTTTACCATGCAACCAGCCTATTCCTATGACAGGCAGCAGCCTGGTCCCTCCTGGGCTCAATGCGAGCTGACCTGAGCCCTAAAAGTGGAGCTGGAAAGAAACACAATGCTGGTTACGCTGGAGAGAAGCGTTCGATCATTTCATTAACCCTGATAACATTTCAAACGAAGAGCTTAATGGTACAATCAATAATTCAGCCTGTGATCAGTTTGTTAGTCAGTCTCAAATGCTTTTCTTTTAATAGGGAAATCCCAGAAGGATCATGAACTTTTACTCGCAAGCAGTAGTTCGGGGGGCGTGCAAAGCATGACTTCTGGGTTTTATTTTGCGTCTTTCTGACAACAACAGTCACTTCCCTGTTTCCTTAGACTGCTGCTGGATGAGTTACCCCAGGACCCCAAAGTCCTCTCTCCTCCACCAGTCTGGCATTTCTCAACAAATTATTTGGATGTTCATTCCTGTCCTTAATGCAAAAAAAGTGAGTCTCTGAGCTCTTCCGTGCTAAAGGAAGAGCTGATGGGACCCCACATTCAGGTCTGGTGTTTCCTTGCAGACTTCCCTAAACTCTACCTCCACTTCAGCTCCAAATCAGAGGCTGTGTATCTATAACATGATGGCACCAAGACCAACCTTCGATAGCCTCCATGGAGACCATTAGCTCAGCTACATGTGCCTTCAGTACAGGTTCCCATCTGCCTGGAAAAGCCCATGAAAACACCTCTGAGACAGGCTCTGCCCCTTTGCCAGTGCCAGGGTCCCCTTTCCCCCTTCAGTCTTCATTTCCTCCTCTTCTCTTCAGTGAAGGTTTCTTCCTAACTGAGAAAAAGCTGCCAGATGTCCGCTTGGGTGCTAAAGCACACTTGAAACAAAAACCCTTGAAAGAGGTTCAAATCCCGCAGGCACAGGGTGCTGCTCCGCTCTTTGAAGGCACTCCACCCAAAGGAAGGTGGGCAAGGGGAACCTACATGGTAGTGTTTGATATCTGAGGTGAATGCAAAACAGCAGAACAATTTTTTTGTGCTGTTGTAAGAAATAGGGATGTTTCCTTTTCTGCTTTGCTGGGTAGAATTTTATCTTCTGGCTTCGACACTTAATAATTTTCCAATTATTAGGCTGCCTGTGAGATTTTCATTGTTTGAGTTTTTTTTATTATTATTATTATTATTTAAAAGATCGAGGTGTGTGGAGTTTTCATTGTCACATTAAACACACTGAGTAAATATAGCCCCTGAAACAGGAGATTTTATCTGGGAAACTCAGTTGGAATTCCATGGCTGACAGTTGTTCAAATGAGCCCTCTCTGCCAGAGTACAATAGCAAACGATATTCTTCATTCCCTTTACCTTCTCTGCAATGCGCATTGGAGGGAAGGGAGCGAGAGAAAAGCAGGGTCATCCCGGCATTGCATTTATTCCGCTGCGATGACTTCGCTGCACACAAGTAACAAAGCATTCGCTTTGAGCGCAACACTTAGCAGTGAGATTACACCTTGGGTATAATATGATACGTGACCTATTCCAGGTTGCAGTGACTTGCTAAGTCAGCTAATTTCTTTTCCTTGTCCTTACACAGCAGAGGAGCGTGTAAGAAGTGAATGGAGATTATACGGTTTCCTACGCAGAAGGCCTTACCCTTGCTGAGATAGCCTGGAGTTAATGGACCCGAGCACTGGGGCAGCCTTCTAAAGGACATGTTCTATTCTCCGTGGCATAAATTATATTGTAAGGGGAAAAGCAGGTTCAGCCTTGTTTCTTAGCCATAGTCTTCACGTGGTTCATCATGAAAGCAACCACATTACTTCTAGGAAGAACTGAATTAAGGAGAACTGTGGGTGGTCGGGGCAGAGTGAGCATAACACACAGCCCATCCTGAAGGCGCAAAACAGAGTCTGGCATCTCATGAAGAGCATCAGGCTTTGGGCTAAAGGGATCAGCAGGGTCAGCCAGAGGGCTTGAAATATGGGGTGTGTCTGGGCATGGGAACGGCTCAAGTTTGCACTTACCAAGCAGGGTGGACATCCCCTTAGAGCTGTTCTACCCAAACAGAGCATCTCTGTAACTGATGTGCCCAATTCAAATCAGAGATGGGACTCCAGGTTCAATGGCAGAGTGAGAGTCTCTGTGTGGGAGGCAAAACTTAGGTGCTCAAAGCAGCTTCAGCCCTTCACATCGAGGGACCTGATTCTTGTCTACAGACAGGTCTCTCGTTCTTCGGAACATGTCAGGGCTTCAAAGCAAGGTACATGGTATTGACTCCTCCCTCGAGGCCCCCCTCCCCAACAGTGCTAAATGGCTTTCACATGAAAGAGAATAAGGCTTTGCCA
>KZ506654.1:122376-160232 GCA_002844005.1 Limosa lapponica baueri
CATTTTGTAACAATACTATTATTATTTTACTTGTGTATGTTTTCCCCTTCTGCTAGATTGGTTTTCACTCCAGCTATATTTCTTTGAATGTGTTTGTTTTCCTTTTTTCCTTGTTTTCCTTTTGATTCTATCCTCTGTTTAAAAGCAAAGTCATCAATAATTTTAGATGAAATGTATTTGCTGTAATTCTCCAGGATAACATGGTTTGAATGTTTTGATTGATTTATGTCTATAAAAAACAAACTGCATCAGCCGTTTGTCTGTAGAAACCTTTGTTTTCTTTAAAGGTATGAGCCCTGTGCCTCATTAGTCTCCCAAGCTTTCCTTTTGGTACCTGTTGTGTTTCACACATTTTTATAAGCTGTCTGCCTCTAATAAATGAAATTATACTTCAGCTGTAAAGTGTTCCCATAAGCAATCAAAGAAATGCTGCCTTGTAGTCTCTGAGAATAAGCACCATCAGTACCATTGTCACATCATCAAGATGTAATACAGCCTGGTTATTAGTTTTATGCTACTCTGACAGCTCGGGTGGTGCAACGTCTCTAAAAACCTAGTGCTGGAGGAATCAAAGGATGGAGGATCAGCGTATACCAGCCTAAGGTGCCCAGCGCTACTATATTATGGCTGATTATTAGACAGAAGGCTGGCTTGCTTTGGCATAAACTCTTGAGTGATTTCATTAATGGTGAAGCTGAAATCAGATGCTGAAAATCAGCATGAAAGCTGATTTCAGATGAATTCAGATGAAGCTGAAATCAGAAGAATTAAGAGTGGAAATGACATGCAGGTTCATTATCATGACTTGAAATTACCAATATTGAGTAGGTCTGTGAGAGATCCGTGGCAGCATCTTCAGGGAGCTCCAGAGAAGTTCAGCTAAACCTCCTTTGGGATCCACAGGCAAGTGGAAACTTGTTGTTTGCTTTTGCGCTCCTTTCTTGTTTCAAAGAGAGAGAATTGAAAGGATTGTGTTTTTCCCGGGGCATCTTCAGGTCAAATGAGAAGATGAACGCAGCTATGCACATGCTCTGCTCTGTTCTTGTCTCACACCTACGATGCAATCCAGGGGAAGAAGATGGGTTCCCTCATAACGTACAATGTTTTTCCATTTCAGATGAAAGCAGGCTGCCAGCTCCCTATTTTTCTAGCACTGATCTGGCATCCACTGATGGCAGTTTTGAGTTCCTGAAGTTTTTATGCATCTCTCCCGAGCTCCTGGCAACATCCCGTAGCACAATTTGGGATCTGGCACCCTTTGCTTTTACCACCTTTCCCTGAGGTTGCACCAGACAATGCCATATTCATACATAAAGTTTTCTGCTGTTATCCATATTGCAATCACCACAACTATGAGTGCAAGATACCCATGAGAGACATGTGATATCTCAGAAGGCTTAGGGCACCAGTGGGTGTGAGTGGAAGCAGCCCCATGAGACCAGAAAAACAGCACAAGTCTCAGAGCAAGGCTACTGCTCAGGGCAAGGCTAGGCACTGCACAAAGTTGTCTTTAACATTTAAATAACTTTTTTTTCTTAGCTTTAAATTCACGCCAGCTCGGTGATCCCTATTTATATACAGATCTTTTTTTGCCTTTTTCTTTTCAAACGGGGGTGAGGCAGAAGGGAAGGCAGAGAGGAAATCAGCATTCAAAAGTCCTCTCTGCTCGTATGAACATTGCATTGCTAAAATTAACATTGTGTCTGGTTCAGTGGGATCAACTCGGTAGTCAGATTATTTAGTAATTAAAACATAGATATATCTTAGAGGCAAAAGAGAAAATCCCACTGACTCCAATTCACCCTTTTGTTACCCATCCCGGGAAACAGCAGAGCATCAGATGGCTCTTTATTTACAGGTACATATATATATATCAGTAGAGAGAGAAGGCAGATAGCAATTCCTGTATTCCCCTCCACCCCTTCTACTTGGAAGCCTATTTACAAACACACAGCCAAAATCCTATTCAGAAATTGGTGACTGTGTTCAGTGTTCCAGAACACATAATAGCAAAGGCAAGCAGGAACGGCTTTAGCGAAGCAGTAATAGTTTAAGTTGCTCAAACTGGAGAGGAACAGGGAGAGCAGCAAATAATTGTCACTATCTAAAAGCTGCAGAGATCTCTAAATCACCAAGTCTTGCACTCTGAGAGCCTAGCACCCTTGTTGAGCTACTTTAACACCCTTGATATGTCATCAGGACCTGAGGTTTAGCCACAATTCCTAATAAATGGGCTAGATCCTCCTAAATTCTGCACCAAAATTCACACTGGTTTTGAGGTGACTGAATTGGGTTTTCTGGGGCCGCATAGAGTCATAGAAGCATTTTGGTTGGAAAAGACCTTTAAGATCATCAAGTCCAGCCATTAACCTAACACTGCCAAGTCCACCGCTAAACCATGTCCCTCAGCACCACGTCTAAACTTCTTTTAAATACCTCCAGAGAGGGTGACTCCACCACTTCCCTGGGCAGCCTGTTCCAATGCTTGATAACTCTTTCTGTGAATAAACTTTTCCTAATATCATATATAAGCCTCCCCTGGTGCAACTTAAGGCTGTTACACCTTGTCCTATTGCCTGTTACTTGGGAGGAGAGACTGACCCCCACCTCTCTACACCCTCCTTTCAGGGAGTTGTAGAAAGTGAGAAGGTCTCCCCTCAGCCTTTTCTCCAGGCTGAACACCCCCAGCTCCCTCAGCTGCTCCTCGTAAGACTTGTGCTTCAGACCCCTCCCCAGCTTCGTTGCCCTTCTCTGCCACCGGGATACAGAGCTCCCACCATGCTTGTGTACAGTGGCCCAGCCATGGACATCTCTTGCATTCCTTTAGGGGAAGAAATCCAAGGCTTTGTTAACTGGCTTCATTGAACAGGTATCTATTGTGTCCTTCCTGCATGGGCTGCAACAAGCCAGGATGGGGTGCAGAGGCCACACAGAATGGTCAAAACACCAGTTCTTCCAGGAACTTGGTCAGGAGCAGAGTTATCACAGGATTAGACAGAACATAAGGGCGAGCTTCAGCTCACTGTTAAGACACCTAATGGGTGGTATTCCCACCTAGGAGCCCCTGGGCTGGAACGCAAACCTGCAGTGTAGTCTGTAGAGGACAAGAATTTCATCCAGTTTCCTCAGGACAACTGTCCAGGGCCCTTTATTATGGTGTCCAGCCTGGTTCCCAGAATGGCATAGTCTCCCAAAGGTCCTCCCCACACCAGGCCTGTGAGGGTGTCTCAGATGCCTCCAGGGCATCTCAAGTGATGTTAGATGCCTATGTCAAGAGAAATGATTTGAGCCCTCTATTTTTTTATCCTGTTCTGCTCCCATCTAATAACCCCTTTCGCACCTCATTTTGTTTTTCTTCTATTGGTGGAAAGAGCTCCAGCCTCTAGGAGCTTCCCCGGATAAAGCCATTCCATAGTTTGGTTCCCTGGAGTTATTCAGAGAGTTTCCTGCACAAAGGAAAAACATCAGGACATATACTTTGTGCTGACCCATCCCCCCAGCAGAGCAATTAGAATAAGAATCGTGAAAGAGCAATATCATTTTAAAAACACAGCACAACCTCTGATATAAAACAACACTAGGAATGGACTTGTCAAGCACTATTAGTTTTTCATTTTATTTTTCAATAAAAACAGGGAAAGGAGGAGTGTTTACAAACAAAGCAGTCTGTTCTCTAGTCAAAATACTCTGTCGGATTATGCTCTGGGACCAAGCAATTAACAGTGATCAAAGACTATATTTATCGTTAAAAAGTTAATGGGGATAAAAATATCACTATATTGATATTTTTTGCTAGGTTTTTTTTTTTCTGTCCAGAAATAAACCCATAATTTTCCAGTATTTCACAATATAATCCTCATCACTGTTTCTTTGTTTTTGTTTGGGGGCAGAAGTGGTTTTTTGGTCTAAAAGCAAAAAACAGTGAAATAAGGAAAATTCTTCAATTAATCCTATTTTTGCCAAACCCCATATTTTTTTTTTTTTTTTAAAGGCTTGACATAATTTTTGGTCATATTTACAAGTTGCACAAGGTAGCTAGTTCAATTACAGCAGGAAAAGACTAATTCTTAGAACTAATTAAATATGCTGGTATGCAGATGGTTAATTGGATTAATAATTACCTTGCATATGTAAAAAGAGGTTTTATGTTTGCACAGGCAATTTTTATCAGGATTCTCTTGGGATAAAAAAAAAAAATCAGGCTAATAAATTATTGTTTCAAATAATAAGATAATTTTGCCTTAGTTGTGCCTAAACTTTGGAGGAAGAAGCTTTCTGCTTCCATCAGAAGGTAATTTAAATAAAAAAAAAAAGATTTTTCTTTCTTTTTTTTTTGTACACTCACCTAGAGTCACTCTAGGGAAGAGAGAAAAGCAAAGCATGTTGTAATCTGCAGAAATCAGAAGACAATGGAAAAATCTGTTTTTAAGCATTTTTGGGGGGTGGGAACAAATTGCCATGGCAACTCTCTAAATGGATATGTCTTCAAGGAAATCATGCTGTTCTCTTGAAAAGTGAGATGCATAATACAACGAGCACTTGAAAGTTATCTTTGAAAGGCATGTGTACAGGAAAATCAGAAATATTTTATAAATTCAAACTTATGAAACATTCATGCTGATTCACTAATGTTTCACACGGCAATTATTTTACCCAAAGGCAGGAGCTGAATAACCTTGCTATGTATATGTGCATTTTTAAGCGTGCTTTGTGGTTGGATCTGGTCTATCAGCCCCTTTCCTCTGCTTCTCAAGTACTCAGAGTCTCTCCCCTTCAATATATAAGTTGCTGCTCAGATGGTCATTAAATCAGAGCCTGAAATATTTAACCCATTTCTTATACTCTTTCTTTTTCTGACAAGTTGTGTCAGTCAACATTTTCTTACCAGCAACATCAGTGACATCAGAGCGCTCCAGAGAGTGGGATGACAGAGAGGAGAATTTGACCCAATAACTTTATTTGGGAAAGCTGTTCCTCTTATTTGTAACGAATCAGGTGGTTTGAAGCATCTGGTCACACTTGAAGACTCTATTCTGCTCACAAAATTGAAGAATTGACATCTTGACATAACAAGTAAGAGTCTTAGCTCAGGATGTCCTGCCCTATTAACAACAAGAGGAGTATTTTCTTTGTTATAGGATATTTAGTTCCTAAGACTCTGGCCTGAAAAAGTAAATAAAATAAATTAGAGATTGACTAGTACAAATACAGAGGGGAAAAAAATTACGAACATTCGTTTTCATCCTCGAGATGGAGCTGCCTCCATGCTTTTTTCCTGACTTGGTGGTTGCTTCTAACCACTCCTGGGTTTTCTTCCACAAGGCTGAACTGTTTTAATTAACAGAACCCAAAAGACTTGTTTTTATTTAAACCAGATTAAACATCAAAATACAGCCTAACTTAAACCAACATCAACGTCTTCCCCACAGCCGTGAGCACCAGTTTAACTAAGTTCATTTGAAAATGTCACCTTAGACTGATGTTACATAGAGAAGCCCTGAGGGTTGCATTCATACTGTTGGCCCTGAGTGTTTAATTTAAGGTGTCAGAACTACTACCACATCTAAGAAGCAGCAAATGGAGGAGCAATTCACCAATGTCTCCCTGAGGGTCTTCTCCACGAGCCACCGTCACATACTTCAGAGAGCTAACTGGTGGCCACTATGCCAAGTCAGAGCAATTAGTTCTGATTTCAAATACTAGAAGCAGTTTGTGAACAACTGACTGATTTGCTCTTCCAAGTGTATCTGTCTAGCACCTTTCTAAGAGCAGGCGATGAGTCAGTCATCTGTTCAGCAGTTGTTCTTGGAAGGAGAATGATGATGGAAGTCAAAAGAAGGCATCACATTTGGCAGGTGGATCACTCGATGGGAATTGCCGGGACTGAGAGCGCTGGCTGCAGGACATGGACACATCTCATCTTGGCTAAGAAAGTGCTGTCTCATGATCCTTTCATTTTTTTGAGAAACAAGGAAATATTTTGACAAAGTCTAGCACAAATGGGCCCTATGAAGACACTGATGTAGAAATAATTACTGATGATGGTAGACAAAAAGACCATAATGTCTGTTAGGGGTAATAATCGCTGTATCTGAGGAAAGCCTAAAGCCAGAGTCAAACTTCACTGCTTGAAGACGGGCTCAGAAAGGAATCTAGAGGTCTGAAAACCTATTAGCCTTGCGGGGAAGGCTGGTCCTAACTCAGAGCTGATGGCTGGAGCTCAGCATACATCCCACCATGTATGTGATTCTCTGGCTGCTTCTTCAAAAGGTCAGATGAAGTGATGGTAACAACCTCTTCTGACCTTCAAATCTATGAATCTTATACGATTGCTGGACTGGGTCATTGCAGAACCAAGCACCTGAAATCCTTTCTCTCAGCATCATAGTTGGATCAGCCAAAGTCTGAGTATGGGCGCCCTTCCCTCCCACTCCTTCCTTCAGATCGAGCTGTTACAGCTACACATCAAATACCAGCATGACAGTTCAGACATCCAAACGGGAGCACACACACTTCATCAGAAACCAGTGCCAGATCACAGAGGCAAATTAAACAGCTGCTGCAGTGTCAGGGTGTTGGGAGCCACTGCAATGTCCAAGAGGTTTGGGATGGTACCAGCCAGGTGCGAGGAGCCAGGATGGGTGCAGTGATGGCTTCTAGTTATGATGACCCCTTAGTGCTGGTGTTTGAATTTAGGACCTAATCCAACCTCATCTGGAGTCAGGGGTGGGTCTACAAGGGAGTAAGCCCTTCACCTGTCCTTTCTCATGTGGATGGGGAGGTTAAGAAGGTTGCTTAGTGCTACGGAATAGCAAAGCCAAGCTGAGGTCAGCGCAATGCTCACCCTCCTGCCATATCTCAGGGTACGGCCACAGGGTTTTTCAGAGGCTGACACAGGACGATGATTTCTAAGCAGCTTTCAGTTGCTGTGGCCGTGCTCTGAGCTGGCTAGAAGCTGTGCAGCTGATCTGGCGCAGCCTGCCTCACAGCGGAGCATGTCACCTTTTGCCACCCCTCTCAGGCCGGCTGAAATGGCTGTCCACGGCTGAAATGACCCTACATGTGACCGTGACCCTGTGCAGTTGGTGGGGTCGCTCGGCTGTGCGATGGGGAGTCTCTCTGTGAATGTGTGTGAACAGCAAAAAACCCTCTGGATGAGGGAGAGATGCTCTGAATGGAGGCTGAATGGATGCTCTGAACTGGAGGCCTGTAACTAGCGGTGTTCCCCAGAGGTCAGTACTGGGTCCAGTCCTGTTCAACACGTTCCTTAATGACCTGGATGATGGGACAGAGTGTATGCTCATGTTGCTGATGACATAAAGGTGGGAGGGGTGGCTCTGACACTTCAGAAGGCTGTGCTTCCATTCAAGGAGACATGGACAGGCTGGAGAGTTGGGTGGAGAGGAACCTAATGGAATTAATCAAGGGCAAGTGTAGGGTGCTACACCTAGGGAGGAATAACCCCATGCACCAGTATAGGTTAGGGGATGACCTGCTGGAAAGCAGCCCTGCAGAGAGGAACCTGGGAGTCCTGGTGAACAATAAGCTGACCGTGAGGCAGCAATGTGCCCTTGTGGCCAAGAAGGCCAATGGTGTCCCGGGGTGCATTAAAAAGACCGTGGCCAGCAGGTTGAGGGAGGTCATCCTCCCCCTCTACTCTGCCCTGATGAGGCCACGTCTGGAGTACTGTGTCCTGTTCTGGGCTCCCAAGTTCAAGAAAGACAAGGAACTGCTGGAGAGAGTCCAGTGGAGAGCTACAAAGATGATCAAGGGACTCAAGCACCTCTCTTACGAGGAAAGGCAGAGCACACAGGAAATTCCATCTGAACATGAGGAAAAACTTCTTTGCTTTGAGGGTGCCAGGGCCCTGGAATAGGCTGCCCAGAGAGGATGTGGAGTTTCCTTCTCTGGAGATCCTCAAAACTCGCCCGGATGCATTCTTGTCCAACCTGTTCTGGGTGACCCTGATTTGGCAGGGGTGTTTGACTAGATGATCTCCAAAGATCCCTTCCAACCCCTACCATTCTATGGTTCTCTGTGATTCTGTGAATGCTCTGGCCTCTTTAGATGGATATTATTTTCCCTTTAGTTGGTCTGACCAAAACAGTTTTCATGTACGTGCTAAAGAAGTGTTAAAAATACTGTCTAGGAAGTCCTCCATTACATACATTTTAAGAGTTTTCTGGGAGAGTAAGGACAGGACAAATCTGTGTCAGTAATCCTGACAGAGGCAAGACAGAGATAAAGGTGTTAAATGGCCAAAGAAGTTTTATAATTCAGTGGCATTTGTTCTGATAAAGCAGTGTTTAATCTGACAGCTACAGGAAACGGGGTGTGACATGAGCATGAGGCCAGGAAATATAAAATGAAGTAATCATCCTGAAGAAGGAAATGTTTTAAATAACACATGATGCTGGAGATGTTCAATATGGCATCCAATCTTGTTGGTCAGTGCCTCATCCCAGCCATTTGCCATTAATTTAAATATTCGAGAGAATTTAAGGCAAAAATGTTTCAATGGTGCCTTCAGGAGCATGAATTCTTCTTTTTAGAGAATCTTGCCAACAACCTCAATATTTATGGGATATGATGTTGACACATAAGAATTTACATTTTTGATAGCAGTGATTTCAAAGTGGTGGAGGGGGAAAGTTGAGAGGAGGTGAAAAAACTTTTGTAGGCTAATGTCATGAATGGGATCAAACAAGACCAAGAAAGACCATTTTAGAAATGGGCCCTGTATTAAAATGAGAGTCATTGAAAGGAGGACACTGAGATGATCAAAGGAAAGACAGTATCTTGTAATGTGGGGAGAGGGGATTTTGACCCTACAGATACTTGAAAATAAATTATTTCTTAATAAATGAAAGGGGCGGGGGGGGAGGAAGTTCATAAGTGCAGGACTCAAATCTCAGGACAACCTTTTACTGTGGATAAGAGGAGGTTTGAGACAGCAGGATGTCACATCAGCGTTAACACATTGTTATCCTTATCCCACAAGGACCAAATTGAGGCGGAGAGAAGAATGTAGTAAATAAAAATAATAAAGACAGGATGAAACTCCCTTTTGAGTTTAATTTCTTTTATCTAACATCAGCCATCTGAAAATGAGGCATCTGGCCTAGTGCAGACATCTGGACTCTCTCAATAGTCAGTAGAGAGAAGCAGTTTCAGTGGTGATTCATCACAGCTCTTCACAGGGCATGAATTGCCCTGGGAAGCTCCACCAGCTGCAGAAGGAACCCAGATGACAAGCTTAGCATGGATACCCACCTGTTAACCGGCAGGAATCGGTCAAGAAAAATCCCATCCTTGCTTTCTATGATTAAAAAAGGGCATCATGGGCAATATTGTTCCACTGCATGATCTGACCAAAGCTGAAATAAGGTGGCTATTGTTGACCACAGGCAAGAAGACATGTAGATTTATTACAGAATCGGTGAGAATCAGAAAGGTGACTGCTAGTATGAAGTCACAGACAGTTCAGCTAGGAACTGGCATCAGTTACCTGTGAGCGTAGACACTTTATCAGGTGCTGATACTTCCTTCAGCGGGTCAGTTAAATGCCACTGCAGTTGACAAAAAACGTTCTCATCTCCACAGCTGAGGTGGCCAGGGAGTGTGCTGAGGACATCAAACCCCTTGCTCGTGCCTGGCTATCATTATTACAGCCATGCCCTGGGCTTCATGGTGGACTGTCCAAATAGAGAAGGTCAGGAGATAGGTGATGATGACAGTAGCTGTCCCAAGCTGAAGTCAGTCCTGCTGTGTCTTTGCAGTGCTTGGCCACTGAGTACAACAGCGTGTAGTCTAGTTGGATGCTCATCGGAGGTGCCCACAGGAAAAGGCGCCTTCCTGATGTCCAGGATGCTGGTACAGACCATGATTTCAATGCCCCTGCCGTGAGCAGGTGTGGTGTGACCAGACAGTTCCATACAAGATATACTGAAGATGATCTGACCTTTTCATTCCTTGCCAAGCTTCCCCATGTCCGAGGAAGGTCAAAACCCCAGCAGACGGTGCCTAAGTCCCAACATGGAATCATAGAATCATATAATCTGGTGCCCCGGTTTAAGTCCCGCTCCTTACTGAAGTCCTCAGCAAAACCCTGCATCCCTACTGTGCAGTTAGAGGGAGGAAGGAATGACTGTGTATATGCACGTGTGCACATAATCTCTTTCCAGGGCAAAATGTGTCCCTGTGGGTGTGACAACTGTGCAATACCTTCCCATGGGGATATCCCAGGGCAAATGCGAAACCCTCTCTAAAACCATCAGGTTTTGGATTAAGGCTGTCAGCCTCAGAAACATCTCCTCCTTACCTCTAAGTGAGCACACTTATCCTGGTTTCCAAGTGAGACAGATTACAACTTATTTTTTCCATGGACAGGTGCAGGGGTGTCCCTGCAGGAAAAAGTGTGTTTCTCTTTATGCCCCATTAAGACTCCAAACCTGCCGAGCTATTCAAAAGGAAGCAGAAAAAATAAATGCAGAGGTAGACTCTATACCCCTGATCTCAGCTATTTTTCCTTGCAGAAGACCATCTTTGAGTACTATGTTATTGAACTTCCCTGTTTAATGACCCTTCTAATGCACTGCTATCAGGTAGTGCCATCTGTATTTGGGCAAATGTGCTCACTCGTCTGTTTACTCAGCATAAATTATCTTTATTTAAAGTTTAATGGAAGTTACATCTATTTGGACATCTGTACTTAACTGATTACTGGCCATGTTGGGCCGCCTGGTGGTTCTGCATGAACTTGCCAGCTGCTATGAAATGATAAGAGCCTGACATATGTTAGGAGCCAGCAACAATCACAGGCAGGGAGTGGATTTTTTTTTAATTTTTTTTTTTTTAATATATATTTCTGAGCTGGCAGCTAATGGCAGCAGAAAGAAATCCACCCACTTTCCCCAACTGCCTCCTCCACCCCCGATGCATGTCTGCTGTCAATCCAAACCCTTTCAGAAGCACATGCAAAAGTCTGTCTCCCCTCCTCCTTAGGAGCGAGTGAACTTCTTTGTAGATACCATAAAATCCATGTACAGTTTGGTACCTATTTCGTGCAGTGAAACACTTCTGTCCGCAGGAAGCCGGAGACCATCTCGTTCATCGGCATCTGAAACTGATTTGGAAAGTTGCTGCCATCTATAGATAGGTATGAGGATTTACTAGCACAGTTAGAGAAAAGGTTTGAGAGACGGCAACAGGGTGGCGGAAAAAGAAGGGAGAATGCAGAAAGAGAAAGAGGGGTGCAGGTGTCTGAGGAACAGCCCCACTGCACTGTACCATGGGATCCATCATCTCCTGCCTCTGGCAATGGCCAAATGCAGAGGGAGGCATGAAAAAGAAGCAGGAGACAAATGGGAGAGAAAGCTTCTTCCTGACTCCACACTGGCAGAAGTTACGCCCTACAAAGATGAATGAGGGAGTCTATACTCCTCTAATGAGATTTGTAGTCTTAAATAAATTAAAACAATAAAAAAATCCCAGCCATGGAACTAGATGCTCTTCACACTCTTCTAGCCTTACATCTCTTCCCGGTGCTTTTCCACCCTTTCTTTCTGCTGAAAGCCTAGCTGTGTGGAGACCTTCTCTGTGAAACAAGCAGAAAAGACTGCTGTTCTCTCTCACTCACCTTCGGCACTATCTCCCACCCTGCTCTAGGCAGATGCCCAGTTGTACAAGACTTTGGTGGGACATAGGCCCAGCCTAACTTATTTGTCATATCTGTAGATAAGGTCTTCACAGGTCTGTGGTGCCACAGGAGACTTAAGTGTCACAGCAGCCTGGGCACTAGGGAGGATCAGTCCAGAGCCTTTCAGGGGAGACATTTCTGCCTTGTGTCTATGATGAAGTGGCCCTGGGATCTCAAGCCAGATTTCTGGGGGCAGGTGGTGGTGATGATGAGCGTATCTGAGTGGTTCTGCATGTGGGCATAGGTAAGTTTAATGGCAACAAATGTAACTTTGGCATTGCTTTTCTTAGACAATGAGAGAGACCAAACATATTATGTCCATCTGGAAGCAAGGTCTTGAATGGCACGGTGGGACAGAAGCACAGCTGGGACTGCCCCTACATGTGACGCACTGTGATTTCTGGTATGTAAGATGAAGGGTTACTTTTCCTTTTCCTTGAAGGGTAATGCTTAGAGTGTGCTTTAGACACTGAAGCTGCCTTGATAGGAAACAAGTACACTTGAGTTAATCAGATCACTACTGATGCTCCTGATGGCCTTTCTGCCAATACAATTGTGGAGCAGGACCTTGAGGAGCAGTGGATGTAGCCAAGTCACACTGGGAACACTCCCTGATCCTCTACTGTAGCACACAAAATATACTGTAATGTTGTCACAGAGACTGGCCGACATTTAAAAACGTTTACCTGTATACTAAAAATACTTTTGTCTGTGATTTCTCTGTCTTCCAAGGGGATGATCAGGCTGGAAAATACAGTCAATGACCTGTGGATCCAGGGTTTCTTTCTGGACTTGTTAGTGCATCAATTTTTATATGCATATGATGTTATCAAATGCCTAATACATTTTCTTCAGCCCTCTGAAAAAAAGACAGCCAAAGCAATAATATTATTCAGGTTGCAAAGCCAGGCACTTAAAAGTAAGGAAAGTGGATGGATGAAGAATCAGCAGAAAGTACTCCGGGCAAAGATGGTTCTGACTTCAATCTGAGTTTGAAAAGAGCTCAGCACTAAAGACTTGAAGTTAAAAGCCTCTTCCATGACCTGTGCAGCATGCACAATGCTCAGCCGGACCTTCGTGTGTGGTGTAAGACACCAGGACACGCCAAAATGCTTTACAGCCTGTAGCTTTACTGAATCTCAGCAGCACACTCGGAGGCTGCCCCGTTGTAGCATAGGGCTGACATCTCAATGTGTGGCGACATCAAACCGAGACTGACTGCAACCTGCTCCAACATTGGTTCTGAAAACCTCTTGTCCAATACTAAGCCACATCTCACACTGGAAAGACTGAGGTCACAAAACAGGCCTTATCAGGTGAGTGTGTTTGTGCAGGCACCTGGAGCCCAGGGTTGTGTAACAGGGGTGTGCAACAGGGTAAGTAAAGCTCCTACACTCAAGAAGGGTAGTAAAGGAGACAAAAGCTCATATCCTCTTCCCATTACCTCCTTCACATCACCAGAACGAGTTTGCTTGACATACTGCTCCTGTCTTGATGGGACTGGGCATACTTCTTTAGCTTTATGCACAACTATGTTGTAAAATGGGCTGCGATTGTATGTAATGGACAAAAAAATATTCCTTTTGCAGTAGCTGTATGTGCTGCTAAATAGTATCAGTTTTGCTTCAATTCCAAATAAGTCCATGGAAATACAAAATGAAATAACTTATTACAGGTCACGTCACTGTTAAGATGCACCAACACCAACAATCTTGGACCTCTGCTTTTGGTTTCCTCTTCGCTTCCATGCTTTTCCTCCCATTATCTAATGTTCGTCACACTGTCAGCTGAACTGTATCTTGGAATATACAGTTTTTCTGGGAAGACCATGACCTGGAAATCCTAGTTTTTGACTAGTCCTAATTAAAAGCTTGCTTGTAAGTACAGGTGCCAACCTGATATTGACTTCCACAGCTCTACAGAAGGCAGTGGCGCTCCTCTTGTTAACACCCCATCACAGATACACAAACGATTGTGTAATTTGGCCATTGTGATCTATTAAATGTTACCTTTAGTTAAACTTCTATGCTAGGAAGAATGCTGTAGACCTCTCAGTCTCCATACCCTAACACCCCATGGACTTGAAGTTAATATAATAATGCAGACTGCCCTAAATTTAGCTCCCTGCACACGGAAGTGAGATATCTTTATTCCTTGATGTGTCCCAGCCCTGGTATTACATTTTGGCAGAGGTTAGCTAAAAGAAAAATAGGGTAAAATGGATGACAATGCAGACTCTGCTGCTTAAGGGTGTTTTTGTATCTCATCTTGCACTGAGGAAGCCTAAATACCAAGTAAAAACATAGCACTGACCTGGCTAAGTGAAGGAAAGTTGTATGAATCTCCCCAAATTTGCATTTGTTCTGGAACATCGTGTGAGATTTACCCTTCTTTACAGAGGAGGTGTGCTGCTGGCAAAACAGATAGTGACTTTAATATGACTGGACAACATTTCCTACTGAAGAAAACTCTACTGAGGATCAAAATAGATGTTTTATGAAAAGCTTCTTTACTTTTCCTCTCAGTTTTCAGGGTTCCTTTAATCCTTTCATACTCAACTAATTTCTCTCAGGATGAGATGATTAGTTGCTTATGTCTCCTAAACTCTTTGGTACGAATTTAGCCCTGGAGAAAACAGCTGTCAGCTTGGATTTGTTGTGGGTATCTACCAGCCTTGATGACTGGATTTTATTTAGGCCCCAAAGCTGCTCCTGTTTAAATGATGATCTGTGGTGCTTCCTGGAAGCAGAACCAGGCTTAGGATGGGTTTCTGAAAATAAACTCCTAAAATCCCATTGTAAAGCTTCATAATTACTGACCTCTATCAAAGTGGATTGAGTCTTGGTGAGAACTAGCAGGAATCTGCTTTCAAAGATCAGGGTAGTCACTTATCTAGTTAGCATGGATTTAAGGAGTTTAGCATCAGGCACCCATTTCTGGAAATTTTAGTGGAGTGGAAAAGACATCAAAGCAGCCTGTGTCTGCTGGAGGCCTATGGTTTTTAGTTGAAAAATAGCTAAGGGGTGGAAACCTTCGTGGTCCTGTGGTCAAATGCTGACCTGTGGGACATGGGCTACAAGTGAAGACGAGGTATTGCCTCAAGATAAGGCTTCTGAAGAAGGGATTGACCATCACAGGCTGATGGAAGAGCGATAACTGATTTTTTTTTAAAGGCTCAAGGTCTCCTTTCTTGTGCAACCCCATGTGGAGTGGTGGGACTTAGGGGACAATTTCCACCACATGTCCCTGCTCTGCCTTCAGAAATCCTTTTCCTTGGTTCCCTGGGGAACTCATGAATGTGTCTCATCCTCAGCCACAGAAAGATTCTGGTCTGAGACAGAAAGGATCAGAAAAGCTCCCCACACTACTTCTACTTCTGAAACAGAAGAAGAAAATTTGTCATTGGAGTCCCTTAGTCCATCACGGTCCATTGCAGCTTTCCTTGTCTCATTTACCCTTTATGGCATGAGAGAAATACAGATTACGTGTGGTGGCTCCCCTCCTGCTACTGACATAGAAAATTACTTTTATTTACTGTTATGATTAAGTTGCCATATGTTGTGTTTTCATCATATGGTTGCGTGTAGTGATATGTTTGCATCCTGAGGACTGGATGTCTGTAAACATACCTTTTTATTCAGTGTTTGTATATAGTAGACTGATGTCTGTATCTTTTTTCATCATCATATTAGAACTGGTGCAACACAAGCACCTGTAACTCTTGCTGCATAGGAAAATACAAAACAGGGCTAGAAAGTGTGCGTGTGTGTGTGTGTATGTGAGGGAGAGTGAGAGGGGAGACAGAGAGAGGAGGAGATGGAAAAAAATGATGGTGTATATACACACACACACGCACAGACAGGGTTAGATCTCTACTATAATAGATATCTACTATTTATGATGGTATAAATCTGGGCAAACCCTGCTGAAATCATGACAATGACATGAGAGCAAAATAAGTAAATTCATAACTGTGTTGTAATGTAATTACAGTTTCGATTACTTAAATATACAGACTCACACACCTTCCCCTTCCTCCCCTGAATACACGTTCCTGCTTAATTTCTGAGCAACATGGGAGTGAAAACTGCTACTTGCTGATTATTATTCTTGGAGCATGTTCTAGAGTTACAGGTGTTGGGTGGTGAACAACCTTATTTTTGTTGAGCCTCTCATGGAGAATAGACAATGTATAATGAAAGCTCTGCAGTTTCTGGAAGGAACAGAAATTTATTAGGTCCACCCTGAATTAGTTCAGAGCACCTGAAGATCTGGGCATCTGTTGGAGGCATTTTCTGGTGCTGCGCTTTGCATGGGGCGGACTGGTTAATTTTCGTCAGCTTGTTCATCAGTATTGGTCTGTTGGCAGCGATTCATTTGCATTACAGCAGGAGGAATTATATGTAAATCAAGCTGTTAGTGATTTTTTTCCTAAACTAAATATAGAGGATTAAATTCGCTGTGGACCCAAAATCCAAGCCATTTATACCTCTGCTTTAGTTTTAGTGTTTTAGTCGAAATGACAACTCATTCTTAAAGAGCTCTGAATAAAGAAATTTTTTGTCTCTATGAATTTAGCATTTTCTTACTTAAAAAATTAATTAAACTGTGATCTCTTCCCCCAGCACTAAATCACACAGAGCTTATAGCCTTAAGAAGAAAAACCTTATACTTTGGAGCTACTATGAAACCACTCTACAAATAAATCTGTGCTTTAAACCAGGGATATTTGCCAGAGAGAAAATATTTTTGCTATCAGGAAAGAGAATTTATTATTCGTAATGTATTCAGAAGTCATGAGCTCCTAAGTTACATTAGTAGCCTAAAAGTTACAATATTTTTGCATTCTAAATATTATTTTCTTTTGATTTACCCTCTGCTTTTTGCTTCTAGTGCTCATGTTCTTTCACTTCTTTTCTCAGGCTATAAACTCATCTGTTATAAAAACTAACCCAGGTCTCTCACACGATCAGATGTCTCCAGGGGACCCAAGATCTAAGGCCAAATTACCCTTATATCACCATCGGAGTCACCCAGCTATCTCTTGAGAATTGCAACAACATCTCAGGAGATGACAGCCAGAGTTTCTGGGCCATGGATTACAAATAATCTTCTCTCTGAGACATGCTACAGAGTTCGGCACACTGACGGGCATTGACTCTGGCTCTCCCATGTGAATGCAATGGTTTGTCACTAAGGTAATTTGGGTAACAGACTCAAAGACTCTCTCCAGCCCTATTTCTGGGGAAAGTTGGAGAGACACTTTTTATAAGGGAGTGTAGCGATAGGATGAGGGGTAAAGGCTTCACACTGGAAGAAGGTAGATTTAGATCAGATACTAGGAAGAAATTTTTTACTGTGAGGGTGGTGAGACACTGGAACAGGTTGCCCAGAGTTGTGGCTGCCCCATCCCTGGAGGTGTTCAAGATCAGTCTTGATGGGGCTTTGAGCAACCTGGTCTAGTGGGAGGTGTCCCTGCTCATGGCAGGGGAGTTGGAAATAATGTTGTTTAAGGTCTCTTCCAACCCAAACAATTCTATGGTTCTATGATGACTCTGGTCATGCTCTCATCACACCAACATTTTCTGTTGTCTTTATGGCTTGTACCAAACCTTCATGATGGATAGGTGGCAGGACAGTGGAGTGGACATCAGCCCCCTGCCTGGGATGAAATGCCAGGGTCTGCCTGCTGAAGCTGAGAAGACCATGGCTATTGCTGGAGAAGGTCCCTCCCAGCCACCACAGCCTCAGGCAGCTTCCAGCTCCTCATCCTTCAAGGATACAAGCTGAATTCCTGCTGAAACCACCTAGGTACAGATCACAGTGTCAGGGACTGGCCTTTGTGCCATGGAGAAGAAGTAAAGCAGCCCACAGCAAATCACTCTGCATTTTCTAGCATTAAATCTGAGGTCCACTCACTGTTGCTCTGCACAGAATCCTGACCCTGAAAGACAGCAGAAAACTTCCCCTGGGCTGCAGTGACATTACTGCTGCTCTCTCCCTGGGTTAAATCCAGTTGCCTAAGCAAAGTATACAGGGGCATGTGTAATGCCTCAGGCTATACGAGGGATACACATGAGGTTGGAGCTGAGATGGAATGTATTGTGGGACCTATACCCTTCCAGAGCAGCATCCAGGGGGCATTTAAAACTCCACCAGATGCCTGTGTTTTTCATGCCCCAGCTGAAATGCAGACACACATTCTTACATTATAGACCAAACTTTCCCATGTAAAACACTGAGGTTTACCAATATGTTTTAGATCAAGTGTAAATATAAAAAACATCTGCCTCTTCCCCCTCCCTCCCTGTATGGAGTATTGGCACATATGGAGGTATTCTTGGATGATAAGACCATAGGCTCAAAGAGGGTTTGTAGACAGAAAAGAGTTATGAAAGCATCAGGGCTGTCGTTCCTGCAAAGACATCCTGCGATCTCCCAGCAGAGAGTGCATCCCACAGAGAGCTGCTTCATGCTCGGAGCACGGAACGAATGCAGCACTTTTTACTAGTTTAGAGACGAAATTTCAAATATTTGCTGAACTCCAGTGAACAGTTGTCAGCAGAGGTCAGTTCAACACCTGCTTCTGCCATGGGTCTTATGCAGGCCTCTTGCCTTCTGCTGTGCATTAGTCTACTTCTCTGTTTAACAGAGGGAAGAATATGAACCTTTTTGAGATTCAAGGCGTGAACTTGCAAGGTGAAAGCCACCTGAGTGAGTTAAGCAAAAATCAGAACGTACCCCATTCATATCCGATCCAAGAAAACCTCTTAAAAAAGTTAAAAAAATCTCAAATGGTACATTTCTCAAGCTTTTATTCCCGTGTGACAAGCCTCAGCTCTCTCTGTTCAGTTCAATTCATCATATAATAGTTCTTATTTTATTTGCTCACTGAATAATAAAAGAGTGCTCATATGGCTGTAATTAAAAAGCAAATCCACAAAGGACTACATGAGGAGTGCTTAAGGATCCTTAAGAAAAGGTGTAAAGAAATCTCCCAACATTTGAGTGCTTCACCTAGAAATTTTAATAAAGTTGTTTAACTGCAGTTTGTAGTGATAAGTGTTAAGGTGGGCATTTGTGTGTGCAGATGTGTAAGATATTTGTGTGCACTGGTACTTTTCAAAACTGTTGAAATATCATCAAAGCAAGTATCTCACCTAGTATATCCATGATTTACTTTTCCCCTACAGAGAGGTGTTTTGGGTTTTTTTGATAAATACTCTAATTTCTAAGACTGAAGGTGTGAAAGGTTCTTTTTTCAAAATCCAGAAAACAAAGGGAGAGTCCTGAGTTGAGAAGATGGGCCCAGGCATCAGAACACCTAGGTTCCCTCCTTAGACCTTACTGTGGAGCCTTGAGAGACATGCTGGTCTCATGTGAAAAGCATTTATACCATAAACCAGTCTTGTACCATAAAATAATAAATAGGTACACTACCTACATAAAAGATATTTGTGAAAGTTGAGGATAGTCACAACTTCTAACAATATCTAAAACATCTAGAACAAAATCTAAAAACATCTGGCAACTTCCAGGTTGATTTTTTTTTTACATGATGTTTTGACTATTGTCAACTGTTGCTGACTTCACTTTTTGTTGAGAGCTCTGATCTTGGGGAGTGCTTGATATATTTTTAGGGTTAGTCATTATGAGCTGAGGGAGCAATGGGATTTTCCCTTCAGGACTGTTCAGTTAAGCAAAGGCTTCCAAACATTGGAACAATGAAAGCCTGGAATAACTATGGACAAAGGACTCAATGTCCCAAAAGGAGTTTTGCAGTCCTAGTGTCCTTTCGTTTGTGCATCTATCTGTAATACTTAACAACTTCAACAAATTATGGTTTCCTCACCATAAACAGTATACCAAGAAGAGATTAAGAGACAGCCTTTAACCAACTGATCCTTCACTCTAAGCTAGAAAAGCTCAGGATAACTCTGGACCTGTTCTCAATATGGGGAACAGAGTGATGGATGCCATTACTCCTCTTTTTCCTCCATTCAATGCCTCTCAAGCCCCTGTTGGAGTCCAGTGCACATTTTGGGCTTCCCACTGCTGGTCTAGACTGACTTGTTAAAGGAGAAGCACAGTGAAGGATCATGTAGCTTTCAAGGAGAGAAGAAAAATAATGTCATTTGATCTACAGAAGAGATGACTGAAGGGGAGACTCAATCACAATCTTTAAATATTTAAAATAGTAGAATAAATTCTTCTTTTTACTATTACAGGTATAATAAGAAACCTTTGGTTTAAATGCAGAAAGACTTCAGAAAACCCAGGAACACTAGAATATACTGTGTCTGGGGAATAATCCCTGCCTCTTGAGAATTTACATTGTCTACCAGGATTGGTTTTTATGCAATAGATTTAGATGGGAATGGACTAAATGACCTATTAAAGTCTTTCCTTGTCCTATTTTGTATCTTCTTAACAAGACCATTCACCCACAAAGGCCTGAGTTCACAAACATTTAACTGGGTAGATGATTTTTTTACCTCAAATTCATCAATTTGGGTGCATATGTCTCACCAGCACTTGGAAAAAAATGCCTTAAGGATTCTAGCTTGATGTTACAGTGAGTAATTAGGAAGTTAATTAAAGTTTACAAAATATTTTCAGATCTTCAGAGAAGTGCCATATCCAGCAGAAAGGTATTATTATTGTGTCACATGAGGAGCCACTGAACACGCCAGTAAAACACAAAATATACAGCAATAAAGAAAGAAAAGCACCAGAACCTTGACAATGCAACAAATCTTGAATTTGTTGACAATGAATGGGGGGGATTGCGGGGGGGGGAGATTAGAAACATATAAAAATATCTAAATCACTGAAAAGTACTAATTTATTGTCAGTAGCCTCTTTGAGAAGGAATATTGCCAAACAATCCAGGAATAATGTAAATTATGCGGAGCGCAACTCTTTGGGAATGGCAGGTGCTCACCTAACGCATAGAAATACTGAATAAAAAGCAAACCTCTGTCTGACTATTTATTAGACTTTTTGAAGATCAGAAGAGGAAGTATCTGGCCCAGAATGTTAACTTGATAAGGAGTCTTTATGCAGTTTACCTGTCATATAAATAATGGATTGTTTCCCTTTATGTGGCTTTTTCAGTTTATTAGCTGCCTCCATTAGACAACAGCTATATCCTCAGAGATCTGCAGGGATTTGCCTTTAATACAGCACGGCCTTCATCTTTTTCCTTTTTAAATTAGATTTTGATCCAAGTTCACTTTCTTCTGGTGGCATGAAGGAGCCAGGATCTGTCCCTATGGGAACAGGTCTGTCTGTCACGGGAAAGTCACCTCCTAGCACTCAACTATGCTCTGATTTAGCAACTTGTTGAGCAAATAAAGCTGTGAAGCCACCAGCCCCAAGCAAGCTGCAAGTGGTGGTGAGGTGGGGAAGGAAGCTGCACAGAATGGGCAGGAGGAGGTATTTCCATACAAGCAGTGACTTTCTGTTCATATTCCTTTTTTCTGGTCCCTCCCCACCAAAACGTTCCTCCAGAGGATCTTCAACAGATTTGGAGGACATTCCTGTTCTCCCGCTGAAATCTGGGCTTCAGGGAAATGTAAGTATAGAGAAGACAAACCTCAGCCGTTCAGTTAAAATAAGCCAGCTGAATGGAATTGCTTTTAATCATCAGCAAAGTGATATAGTGTGGTAAACCTGACTGAAGTGATCTATGAAGCCACTAAGAATGCTATTTTAATTAATTAGCCAATGCAGTTAAGAGTTGCTTAGAAAATTAATGTGTAAAGTAACTAAACTATGATACCAAACATATGTTTAACAAGGTGATTATCTGGTAATTTCCTCAGGGTAATGTTTTTGAGATCTTTTCATCCAACTTCTGC
Organism: Limosa lapponica baueri; assembly: GCA_002844005.1. Taxonomy (NCBI): domain Eukaryota; kingdom Metazoa; phylum Chordata; class Aves; order Charadriiformes; family Scolopacidae; genus Limosa; species Limosa lapponica. The sequence goes on from KZ506654.1 coordinate 143,938, forward strand.
TAAGTACCATTGCAACAGGACAGTAAACATCCCCTTTCACTATAATAATGAAGAATATTAACTCTATGCAATAGGATCTCTGTAAATTTTCCATAAATGCTTCAGTGTGTCTGTTCAGTGAGAAACTTGGCAAGGACTGTGTTAGTTGGGCTACTTCATCTTAATCAAATATGGGAGTCAGCAGTCTGTAACAAGAACAAAGCACTGTAAACACCATTAAATAGAAGTTGCAACACGCCATTTTACAAGTGAAAATCCATGCCTGGACTTCACTTCAGGCACCTTCTACTCCTGCCCATCTCTAATTAGAAATCCATTTACTTGAAGACCTAGTCCAGACCACAAACCTTCACAGTAGTTTTAAAATCCCAGTTATACACCTTGACAGTGAAGCTTTCCAGCCTCGTTCCTGAGCTTGCTGGAATGGGAAGAGCCCAGTCCATCACTAGCAAGTGGAGACCATAATCAGAGTCATCATACACAAACATTATGTTCCACTGGAAAGGAACTTAAGTGCTGTCATTTTTGTTAAATTAATGGCTGCAGCTACAGTTAAAAGCCCATCGCTTACATGGAATGCAGGAACAATTGTCTCGCAATAGGGAAAATAGAGCCCTTGGCTGGGTGTCAAGGTTTTCAAGTGCAAATCCACGCTTACCCCTTCAGTGTGCTTCATTGTGCCACCTCCTCCCATCCTCACCTCTCTGATCCCCCAGCTGAAGCAAAGCTGCCAGCCGTAAGGGGAGTCACGCTCATCTCCCAAGGCTGACAATTTTCTCCTTACCTTCCTGCATGGTTTGGGTGGTCCACCTGCTTGGGCCAATCACCCTCTGGCAGGTCACCCTGATCTACAATTTATTTACATGTGAAACAGATGTTCCAGCTGTGACTGATAGTAGACCCAGAAATCTTCCTTTTCCAAGCCAGGAAGAGCAGAAGGGAAACAGTGGAGTCACATACACAGTCTCCCACAGACAGCTCATCATCTGATCCCATCATGACAAGGTGTTAAACATGGAGCAAAGGAATGACCCTGAGGATTCGGATGCTTTTGTTATGCTATTGGATTGACCATGTTTGGTCAGGAGATGTGTCTTATTGCCTTGATGTCCTTGCCACAGCTCTCAAGCGGTTCTGCAGTAAGGGTGGTCAGAGCAAGCTGCCCATGGTGTACCATCCATCTAATCTGTCTAAGTGTCTTTGCAACTGAATATTCCCAGGAGCTCTTCATCCCTCCTTCTCAGAGGACACAAAGCCAGGTGTGTATATTTAATAGCAGCTAAATTAAGACCACTAGTGGTCAGTATGGAGGCAGGGAAAGCAATGGATATATGGAGCAAATGCAAAGACTCTTCCTCCTAAGTATTTCTTTGGGGTCTCTCATGATATTATCTGAATATATTGCAACTGTTAATTCATCTTCCTTCATCACCCTGTTGTTGTAGGGAAATGCTACAAAATATGCCTGGTTTATGACTGTGGGCAAAGGCATGAACCCATAGAAGTGCTTAAACCCCCAAATTGTACAGATTTCTACATGTTTGCAGATTGGGACTCAACTATCTCATCCAAGGTGAAAGTAAGAGACTTCTATGGAAGAGCCAGGATGGGGAAATCCTGCAACAGTTTCCCGGCTGCTCCTTGGTCGCTGTAGCTTCAGCATCTGGGATGCTGGTTTTCCTACAAGAACTGGAGGAAGGATTGTGCACAGCCTCGGACTAAACCTACATAATGCAAGAACTATCCTCTTGCTCAGAGATCTCCTCTTCCCTGCCAGCTCCTCATCAGCCATGAAGCACATCACCTGGAGTGACTGCAGACATCTCCTGCTTAAAAAAAAAAAAACCACCACCCTATAAATCATTTAGAAACATATTACTAAGCTTATTATAACGCATTATTACAAATCAGAACTAATAGTGTTGCTTAATAACAAGATTTTTGTAACAAGATATTACCCCCACATATATCACCATGACTCCAGTTAGCTGGCCACTATAAGAATAGGTAAGGATGATTGATCGGATTGCTTTTTTCCTCTTCTGATTATGAAGCAAGGCAGCTTGTATTCAGAATATTAAACTGCACTATAAAATACATTATTAATATGTACAGCAACCCTCTTTTTACAGCCTTATGCCAGTTTATTGCTAGAGTATCCTTCTGAATGTGACATTAATAAAACTAGTGCAATAACACAGCCTCTAAATTGGTAGTTATTGGTAATGAGGGAGCGATTTAGGAGTGGGGTTTGTTGGCAAAACTGAAAGCCCATTATTAGTCTGATGGTTGATTAATTAGTAATTATTCACTATCTGTTTTGTGACCCAGCCCACTGTTTTTAGAGATATTCTCACAAATATGCTATTTTTAAGCTATTAGCCAAAACAGAAGTAAAATATCAGTCTGTTGTGCAATCTAAACAAGGTTTTTAGGTTCAAAAACAAGTAGCAAGAATCCTCATCTTCCGCCCCACAATCTGATGCTATAAAATGTCAGGGACCTCCATATTCCTGGCTGTATGGGAAGAACCAAGGTTGGCACTTGAGAAAACGTCACTGCTCTATCTGAAAAGATGTGTCCTTCTGTCCCTGATCCTGCAACTTTCTGGACCCGAGAGGCAGATTTGCAGCACCCCACACAGTAGATGGGGAAGGCACAGCTGGGGTCCCCACATCCTTTGCCCTGGGAGGCTGCTGGCATCTGAGACATCCTCCTTCCCAGCTCAGGATGCCATGTGCCAGGCAGAGCAGACTGACACCTTCATCGCTCCTCAGGGTCTCTCCACTCCATAGTGATGTTGAGGAATTGGAAAAAAAAAAAAAAAAGAAAAGGAAGAGCTGACAGCAAAAAGCAGTTGGTTTATTCAAGATCATTTTATATAAAGATGAATTTTCTGGAGACTCTGAAGTTGTGGAATGTGTGGATGAAGCAGCCTGAAGGAGCTGCTTACATGGGGAGAGTACAGGACTTCACTTTCCCCTGGGAGTGTCCTCCTCACTGTTAATACCATTAGATCTGCAAACTGCATCTTAAAAATCCAAGGCAAATATTTCAGTTTTTTGCATGAAATTTTCATCCCATGCAAAATCCATTGTGATACATCAAAAGAATATAATTAATGCCTTAATCGCATTTAAATTGCATTTATGATTAGGCCTTATCATCTGCAACTTATTAATTTTTTAAAATATATTTTCAGCAGTGTTTCTTGTCCACAGCAGCAGCAGCAGCAATGATTTCTATAGCATCTGGACATCTTCCCAGGCTATTTTATCTGCTAAAACATGAATCATTTTCCTAACTTACTAAATGCTCTTCTCTCAATGTCATTTATTTTTTAAAAACGGGAAGCCTTGATCTTATCAAAAGACTGCTATGAATAAAATAAAATAACAAAACAATGTTAACCTGAAAGCTTTTAAAATATTTTTGAATGCATTGCCCAACAAAAAATACCAATGTTCTTTCCTTGATACCACCAGAGACATGATATCACCAAGAATACTTGGATGATCTTTTATCTGAGAAGGAGTTCTCCAAAAGGTATTAAATCCCTAATATTGCCTCTGTTCCCAGCTCTTGCCAAGGAGCTCTGATGGTTCCAATCCCACCAAGAAATATGAAATATACAATACCTGATAATCTCAGGTATACAATTTTTTTGAAGAGTGACGACCATCTGGGGAGGACAAGATCAAATAAGTCTCAATTAACAGTTGAGAGGTGTTTTTTTGGTGGTTTTGACACTGACCCGTCAAGCTAAAATGAAGACAAAAAGCCGCAGGCTGTCTTCATCCTGTGGTCAAGAGGCTGCACACCTGTGCCCTCATGTGAGAATTAAAGATGGATTCTTTCAAAGCCCAGCTCTGCTAGCAATTCATTGCTCCTTTCAATCCCATAATCCCTTGGCATGGCAGAACAAGATGACCTGCAAAGGCTGAGAATTATCATCTTGTCAGAAGTTGTTCTTGATCATTTCTCTAAGTCCCATATTTTATCTTATCTGTTGTTCATTTAATCATGGGCTGTTTGTTAACCTTGTTCCCATTTTGAAAATGGGAAAAGTGGCATTCATGAAAGGTATTTTTCCTGGTATTACACACTGAAATCCAACTGTTCTGTCTTGTAAGTAGTGGAGTTGGGGCTAAAGAATAGGTTGAGTTTGACTGCATCAGCATCTTGTGTTGTTCATATACCCTACAATGCTTGTGCACCTCAGGGTGCATATAAATCTCTCTCAATCATGTGTTTAAAAATGAATTAATTTACATTTACACTCCTTCCCCAAGGACCATACAAATCCAGAGAGACATAAGAGTCACAGTCCATTAACATCTTCTCAAAGCGTACTCATTGTCCAATGCTCAGATATTCATCCCACGTGACAAAGGCATTCGGGTCCAACAAATGAACAGCTGCCAGACTTTACTGTCTTATCAAGCCATTAAGAACCCTTCGCATATTATTTATAAAGCCAAATCATTCCACATAGCAGACAACTTCCACTGCTGTTATGTCTTTCAGCAAACCTTTTGACTGGTAAACCCAGTTCCTTCTCCTCATGCAACCATGGTTGACAGGAAGCCTTACCAAAGACAACAAATGCCACACCATTGAACAAGCTCATTCTAGAGGTGTGTAATTTTTCAATGAATCCCAGGTGTTGGAATTGCTCACTGCAGAGATTGTGAAATCTTAGGAAGGGAAAACAGTTTCCCTGGATACAAGGTTTTCGGTCCCATCTGCTGAAGTGATGCTGCATAGAGGACAATTCAATCAGGAGTCTTCTGAATGCTAAACAAAGAAGAGCTCTTATTTCTTCTCTGTTCCGTAACTAAGGCACCAGGTTCTGCTCCTTGTTCAAAATGTGTGTCAGATACAGGAGGGAGGAGGCCTCCAGCCAGAGGCTGTGAAGGAAGGCGATGACAAGGGTTAGAGCAAAATGCATGTTTATTGGCTTTCAAAGAGTTTCTGCGTTAGCTGCAGGCTCAGGAAAGGGTGTTGCTATTATTGCACATTGCTGTCAAAGGCAAAAGCGCCTGTTTTCAGAAAACATTAACAGTTGCTGAGTTGTCAAAAAAAGGACCATGGTGCAACCTCGCAGGTTTTGATGCTTATGATGAAAAAGACATAGAGGGGAGCTCAAAGTGATAAGACCCCACCACTTATATCTTGCTATCTGGCAGAGGCATAGCAGTACACACTGGTAGGGACTATCTGTTGATCAACAAACTAAAGAAAGACTTGGCTGAAACTGATATAGGTTGTTTTAAATCCTTTTTCTTCTCCTTCAAAGTCATATTTACCCCTTTCCTATTTCAACTTTCCTCATATCAGTCCTTGCAAACAGATTAGACAGACGTATCTCAGGAAGGAAGTAGGTAAATCTCATCCATTCTTGGGGCAGAGGATGGACCAGAACATATCTGAATGTCTTTCCAGCCTTGTGATTCCGTTAGCCAGCAAATTCCTTAACATGTATTTAACTTGACTGACATAAAAATTTTGATGTTGTTTAATTGAAATCAACAGGAGTTTTAAGGTCCATAGTCAATGATGTCAAAGTCAAGACCAACATCTGTGATAAACTCTGCTCTTGTAATGAGAGATCATTGCCTTGGAAATATGCAGAAGAGCCCACAAGAAAATTTCAACTATACATTGGTTAGGTTTGCAACTGCACCAAGAATTTAAAAGCTCTAAAGAGAAGCAGTTAGGTGATTTTAATGTTGTAGATTTTTTTTTAATTTTTTTTTTTAAACTTCCTCAGAGGAATGGAAAAGTGGGGTGGTTGGTGGTGATGAGATCCAGCACATTGATCTGGCTGCTTCATTTTGTCTTTCTCCTACTGTCTATATTTGCTTCTCTCTGTTGTTTTTTGTCTTTGACTTTGGTTGATGTTTTCTTTGACTGAACCAAGAGGGAACATGTCACTTACAGGGCACTAACTGCTCTACTTATTTCTACTTCTTTTGTCTTTTTCCTCTCTCCTCTTTCACTCCACTTTGTCAAATGATGCCCTCATTTCCCATGTTTTCCCATTTCTTCATGGAAATACCTATACAGACAGTAAACTGAGTATTTGCTGATAATGCATTGGCCAGTTCTTTATCTGACATAATTAGCAGAGCATTACCAGTGGGTACAAGACAATTGCCTAAATGAAAAATGCTGGGAGAAATCTTGAGCTGCTGTCAACCAGTAATCTCTTTTGAAGTTCATTGGACTGAGATTGTTTAGATCAGCTGAGTATTGGCACCATTTAATTCATCAAGCTCAAATTTGTCAAACCCAGATGTTCAAATTTGCTGTTTATGCCTTTATCTCAATTGTGGTTTTGCTTCCAACTCACCAACTGAAATGACCAATAGTAATCTTATTGCTGGAACACCTCAGATTACAGATGAAAATTTCAATCAGTCTTGTTGTTTTATCACTTTGCAGACTTTGATTTGCTGTCTTACAGTATCTCTGTCAGAGATCTTCTTCAGTGTTGCCATTTTCCAGCTTCTTGCCTTGAACTGAGACCAACATCTTTCCAATCCAGGCAGAATAGTTCATATTTGTCCACATTAAAATTGATTTTGTAGAGAAAGTGAGGAAACAGGCTTCCAGCAGAATAAAACATGACATACAATCATATGAGCTACGTGTAGCCAATGTTGACTTTAGAAAACTGCACGGTCTCTTGACATCTCCAGATGCACTGCTTTCTGGTGTCTACAAAATTCAGGTAATTGCACCCTGGGCAAAAAAAGGAACCAGAGAACTGTAAAACAACAGATGGTGCACTGAATAAATAAGACACACAAAAAATATTTCTAAAGAAATGACAGGAATCAGATCCAGTCAGTCAGACAAAAAATCATCAGGTGCAAACTCTAATATTTAAAATAAAATTTGATTTTTTTTCCCCTGAAATAATCATCTTACCTTTCTAATCGGCACCATTATCTATTCCTTGCCCTTTATAGTACAGTGTAGAGGACTTGGACAACAGCAGTGTAAGACACTGCTTTATACTCACATCAGGAACAGGATTTCCAGGGAAACAACACTGAATGTTTAAGAAAATGCCAGTGTCTCTGGATAAACCCAGTCTATTCTCCAAACCCATGTGATTCAGCCACATCCCTCTCCGCAAGGCACACAAAACCTCAGAATGCATAATCAGTAGTCATGTTAACAGCTTCTTCATGCACCTAAATTGTTCTGGTCTCTTGAGAGATGGCTCTCCCTCCTAATGCTCTTATTTCCTTGTGCTTTTCTTTTTTTTTGGTTTCTTTGTTGTTGTTTCTGCTTTGTGTAGGCTTGGTCCAGCTCACTAGAACAAAATACCCTTCAAAAGTTAGTCAGTTGAGACCTTAAGGACCAATGGAAGTTATTCTGATAACAGTGGTCTGGATAACCCTCGAAAGGAATGACAAACTCTTGTTTGAACAAAATAAATATATTAATTATGAATTAAAAAAGAGAGCATTATGGAACTGGAGGATGGACCTCCCAAAAGGGCTGAGTACCCTTACCTCTGAAGAGAAAAGGACCATAATTTCACATCCCAGGAATTCAACTGGGTTGTCAGATAAGGAACTGGTGATAACACAACAGCCTCTGACAGTGTTTGTAAAGTGGGCAACTCTGAGCCCCCACTGAGGCAACTTCTAACCAGAACAAAAGAGGGAGTCTTCCCATGGACCCACAGAAGCTTCTGAAAATGCAAGGACACCACATCTGTGTAGCAGAATGTGTGCAGGAAAGGCTAACACATTCAGAAAATGCTCAGCTGTGAAGTGATCAGACTCTGGAGGAAAAGAAGAACAAAAGGAGGTTGTATTCAGCAAATCACCAAAGATCAGCAAAACTCTAAAGGGCAGTTCCACATCTCCCAGAAAGGACCCCATTGCGTTCAAAAGATGCATCTCTGTGACAGGAACTACAATGCAGTCTTTGGAGCAGCTACAGGCTGAGACATGAATAATGCAATAAACAGAAAAGATGAAAATGAAGCTTCAGGAAAGAGCTAAAAATCCAAATTAATCACTCTGGGCAGACTGCCTCCTCCCCTCCTATAGTACACCACTCTTAGGGTAATCTCACTGAAGCCAACAGGACAATTTAGGAGTAAAGGGACATGAAAAACAAAAAAGGAAATCAGAATATGGCCTTTCGTTTAAGAGGAAAGATGTTAAGGTGAGCTAAAGTGCATCTGAGAAGGTTAAGATCAATGAACAGTCATCCAGAGAGAAATGTATCGTGCTAACAACCTTTATACATCCTGAATTCACATTTTTCCCTGTAGTTTGGTATACTTCCAGCATAAGAATGGTTAATAAACAGGAAATCTCAACAACTAATAAGGCTAACTTTTTGGTGTTGTTTTAGGTGTTTACATTTTTACACCATAAATGTGAATCCAGTTTTGGTGAGCCCAGCAGTTTGAGATGACTGATACAGATCTTTCAAACTAGTGGGGCTAAAGTTTCAGAGGGTGCGATAGTGACATTTCAGTGAAGTCAATCGAAGTTGCTTTTCAACATTCAAATTCTACCTGTAGATCACACTCCTGCATTTTGTGAGTTGAAGGAAGGAACGAAAGTGTGGCATTTGTCTTCCATATCTTTAGGCAGTCACAGTGTTGACAGCCCCATCTGAGCTAGTTGTCTAAGCTACATTGTCAACAGAGAGAGAAAAATACTTCTATAAATGTTACTCATGTAATCTATCTAAACATCTACATCTACATTAGGATGAGGTGACTCACACCCTACTGATGACTACAAAGGGAGCCATGAGTCATGTGGGTAGCGATACCTACCCTTTAAATGAAACTCACATCTAGAGTACAAAAACATGGGTACTTTTGTTTCCCAGACCACAATTTCCAAGCCTTTAGCTCAAAGGTCCTGGTTTCAAGCTGCTGCTGCCTGTACGTGGCAGCAAGACTGAACTTAAGGACTGCAAGTCTTTGAAGTTCGTAGAAGAAAGCAGTTGTAAATCTTGGGATCGGATACCTTTCCATCAGTCCTGACTCAACTGCTGCCCAATGATAGTCTACACAGTAAACCAACCCCATGGGGTACCAGCCACCTTCTCAGTCATGCCCAGCATCCTGCAGAAGCTGCTGGAGATGGATGTGCTCAAACAGAAGGCTGTGGTTTCAGTGAAACTTCTTGTAGAGTATGAAACTTTTCTGTCTAGTGTGTCGATCACAGAAAGGCCTCAAAGGTCTACTCAAGTTTTAAATTACTCTGTATTTTCAGAAAAAAAAAAAAAAAGAACAGGAGATTCCTGCAGTTCAAACCATGACATTCTTGTGTTGGGAACAGCAAGGAGAACTAGGAGTTAATTTGCATTTTGCTCTGACTCCCCACTGCTCAAAATGGCATGGTGGCTACTGGATTTGAAAGAAAACCACTAACTTGAAGAGTTTTATGAAATCCTCCAATTTATCTAAAGGACATCCTTGTTTGGTTGGTAACACTTTCAATTCTTTGGTTTGGTAAATAAGGAGCCACTTCAACTGAGCATGTGCTGCATATTTGCCTTTTACCTTGTCAAAAGCAAAGTTTTCCTAATCTTCTCCCCAGTAGAGGAGGGACTGGACTGTCTGGGAATGGATCCTGGGCTGAGAATGGACTGTCACAACAGACAACCCTTTTAATAGAGCTGCCTAAAGGGATCTTAAATAGAGTAGCACTATCCTTATGAGAAAAAAACGGCATAGACATAGTTGGCTCAGATAGCCTAGCCAAAGAGCATTATATGGTAACTGTTCCTGGCTTTTTTTTAAGTCAGTAAAACTCAAAATTCTATCAAAGTCTTGGTCTTTATTTTTCCTTTACATTTGCTATCAGTTGCAGGGAATTCTTGAAAGACAAAATGCCTTGAGGAAAGACTCTTTCTGCTCTTCCAACCCTTCTCTACAGAGAAGAGTTCCCACAGATCTCACTAAAGTATTTCTACCATTAACATTTCTTTGCTGTTATTCTTATTATTTGTGTTTGTCAGCATAGTGCTTAGGAAACCTAGTCATGAGCAAACTCCTGAGTCAGGCACTCTGCAGACATAAAACAGAGGCTGTTGCTCTCTCAAGAGCATACCCTGGTTTCAACAGGACTTGTAAGTGCATACAGAAGATTTAAGGGGAGGAATAACCTCCTTTTCACATTGCCCTAAGCTATTGCTAGTGTCAAATCTGCCAACATAACTATGTGAGTAAACACTCTTCAACCCAGTGCTGCCAAGCAGGACATCCAGAGAGGTGGTGGAGTCTCCATTCAAGGAGGATTTTTGTTGGTTAGACAAAGGCATGGGTTACCTGCTAGTATTGGTGACAGTCCTACTTCAGGAAGGAGATGGGTCTAGAGACTTCCAGAGCTTCCTTCCAAACAACATTTCTGTGACTGTTACCCTTTGCCCAAGACTAGGAGCAAAACCTCTTATTTAAGGAGTAAAAGCAAACTTGTGCTGTTTCAGTAGATGATGGATAAAGAGAGAGTGGCCCAACAGTTGTGTGAGCAGATCACAATGGGCAGTAAGCACAGAGTTGAGCTCAGAAAAGGTGTTTTGGAGACCAGTGACATCTGTTTTAGCTCAGTCAGAGCAGCCCATCTCGGTGGCTCTAATAAATCTCCTTGAACCTAAATAGAAATTGCCAGCTGACATTTTATCCAAAAGCAAAGCCATTTCAAGTGTTTATTGCTCTGCTTCACTCACTTATTGTTCTGATGAATTTAAAAAATTTTTGGTAAGTGACAGTTTTTTCAGCCTGGTTAATGAAGCAGGAGCAGGAACATTTCTTTCTAACCCAGACAGGTATGTTCTTGCTCACAACAGGATGTGTCCACTGGGTCACCCCTCTCCCCAGCACACATATACAACATAGAGCTCGTCCTGCTCCCTGACGTGAGGTTGCTTTGCCAACTGGGATTTTGTGGGCTCCCAGGAACATCTCAGGACCAAAAGAAAGGCCAGTAAGCTCTGAGTTTGCCTTCACAGCACAGAGGAAAGCTGGCAAATGGCCCAGGCAGTCTGAATAAGAAAATAAAGTGGCAATCTCTCAGGGAGAGTTGAATATTTATGTTTTTTTCTATGTTTGCACTGCTCCATATGAAAGAGGGGTGAGGTGGGGAGGAACTGGCCTCCGTGAACTCTTTAGTCGGTCCTCAGTATACCTCACCTCCTTAGTCAGGAATTATTTGTCTGAAAGGTTTTAATTTTTCTCCTCTGTTAAGGAATAATTACTGCTTTTAGCAGGTAGATCTACATGTTTTAAATAATCATAGGCTTTCTAGCGGGAGATCCTCAGGGTGGCTTCCAGCTCAGAAAGGTCTCATGCTTATTCAGAGTCAGACCAGGAAAGTTTCAGTTTTCCCACTGAAGCAGTCTGTCCTGTGGGATTCTCCCTCTCCTGTAGAGGACATTCACTCCCTTCCCTGCCGTCTGGAGGCTTTTCATTTGCCACAATGTGAGACTGAATGGAAAGAAGCAATCTTGATTTATTTTTTTATCTTTTGTGAGATGAGCAAAATGTGTCTCACTGGACTGCTGATGAATCCTGGGCCACAAGAGAGGATGTAACAATCATTTACCAAAAGAAATATGTATTTTTTCTCTTTTTAATGTGTTTGAATAGTTCAGAGTACCTAAAGTTTAATTAAGCAGTTGCTGCTTTTAATGTGGATACCTGCCTCATAGCATCAGTGTGATGACTGAGATCAGAAGCCAGCATGAGGGGAAAACACTCATGAAAAATGAAACCCACTTCCCCCTTATCACTGAGCAACCATCCAATTTTGCTCCAGGCATTGCAATTTTTTGTGTCTTACCTCGTGTCTGCTTGCTAAGGATAAATAGCACATACAGGGTGTTGGTTCACTGACTTGAAATTGTGAAATGTAAAGGATTTTTTTCTGTGTAGAAATGTATCTTGCGAATACCCAGCTGAAAATACTCCTTAATAACTCCTTTTTGATCTTGTTTGATCTGCTGGACTTTATACCTGCTATCTGGCTCATCAGATACACTCCTTGCTGGCTGACAGGTGCATTGATACCATCTTAATCCCCCTGTTCCTCTCTCACTTTCCCCATGGGATACAAGGAAAACATCAGCACTCTCATGAAACCCCACCTGGAGTACTGTGTCCAGCTCTGGGGCCCCCAACATAAGAAGGACATCAACTTGTTGGAGTGGGTCCAGAGGAGGGCCACAAAGATGACCAGAGGGCTGGAGCTCCTCCCCTATGAGGAAAGGCTGAGAGAGTTGGGGTTGTTCAGTCTGGAGAAGAAAAGGCTCCAGGAAGACCATACAGACCCTTCCAGTACCTGAAGGGGGCCTACAGGAGAAATGGGGAGGGATTCTATATCAGGTAGTGGAGCAATGGGATGAGGGGTAATGGTTTTAAATTGACAGAGGGGAGATATAGATTAGATATTAAGAATAAATTCTTTCCTATGAGTGTGGTGAGACACTGGAACAGGTTGCCCAGAGAAGTTTTGAATGCCCCATCCCTGGAAGTGTTCAAGGCCAGGCTGGATGGGGCTTTGAATAACCTGGTCTAGTGGGAGGCATCCCTGCCCATGGTAGGGGAGTGGAACTGGATGATCTTTAAAGTCCTTTCCAACTCAAACCGTTCTATTATTTTATGATTAATGACCAGTGCAGTGTCTATGGAAGGGAGATTCTAAGTTCCTTTCATGAAATTTCACACAGGATTTCTGTCTGTGGTCCAATTACTTCCAGTAGCAGAAGGTACCCAAAGTGGACCCTGAGGGTTCAGATCTTCATCCCAGACATAAAAAGACTCTAGTAGGTTGGAAGTAGAAGCTCAGGTCTTGCAGGAGTCATGTTCAAACCAGAGAGAAATGGGCTTGAGAACCACTATATCTCTGGGTCTTAAGCAAAGACCAGTGGACTTGGGCTGACCTAGTAATATATGCAATATAATTAAGCAGAGTTCCCAGGATTTCCTCTCCTTTGTGGGCCACTACCTCAAGGGAAAGAGCAATGTCACTCCATCTCATTAAGGTCTTCACATTAGCAGCGTATTGTTTACAGCGAGTGAGAGGCAAATAAAATCCTTGCAGCTGACTGCTGTTCCCTTTCCATTCACAAGCCACAGAAGTGCCCATGAAGACATCATTGTAAAGTCAGTTTTGATAATACATAATTCAGTGCCTTCAATTTGGCCCTCAAGGCAACTGTGGTATTTTATATAATGGCTTTACTCATGAGGGGGAAACTAATTGCATCTTCCTAGCTGGTTGCTCAGAGCTACAACTTCATGTACACGAGGCAGACTCCCCTTAGGAGTCCTGATTTTTGTCAGAACAATCTGAAATTGTATCCATGTCATTTATTATTACAACAACAACAACGGAGCAGCCTATATAAAATACAAATTTAGGTCCATTTAAAACCGATACGCTTTATTGCTGCTATGAACAGCATGTTTTAATGAAAGTGAAGAATAGATGTCTGTGGTATCTGCCTGATGTAATTTTGGGACACTTGGCTGTAGATACGGAAGGCTCCGAGGAAGACAATTGTATACATATTGCAAATGGGCATCGTCTTACTTATTCGTTCATGCTTTCATTTGCCCCTTGGGGCTTGTAGGGAAATTAAAATGGCAAAAGCAGAACAGGATGACTCAAATAACCCCTTCTGTCCAAGCTGTCGTGTATCAATAAAGCCAATTCCGTAACAAAGGTTCACATAAAGATATAAACATTATCCTGCTTGGCTGGAAAGTTCAGTGAGGTGAACATCCATCAGAGTCTAGGGAATTTGATGTCTCCTAGATGAAAGCAGAAAGTTTCTAGAAGTATGATTATGTACGTATAATATCATCATATCACATTAGAGCCTTCCTTACAGCTAGGCTCCCTATGTGCCAGGTGCTGTACAAGCACAGAATGAGTAAAAATGGTCCTTGCCTCTGACCTGTGATGAAGCTGTTGCAGCTGCCTGTTACTTCTTTACGGAAATTTTTGGGAGGTGCTGAGCTGCCAGAAAATGGTCCCATGGAGCTTGCACAGCACAGGTTGTGGAATGATGGTAAGTAGCCTGGTCTAATGGGAAGTGTCCTTGCCTATGGCAGGGGGGTTGGAACTAGAGGATCCTTAAGGTCCCTTCCAACCCCATTCTATGATTCTATGATGTTCCCTAGGCTGTTTCATCAGCTTTTCCCTAGGTGTGTCACTAAAAGCACAAACACATTTTGCTGAGTGTTCTTTTTTAACCCAATCTAGTATTTTTTTAAAAGAAAATATGATTTCTCAGGTGAAGGAGAATCAGGCTCTTCCCTAAGGAGTGTAAATGATCGAGCCTAATTTCCTGTGTCCTATGTCCTTACTCCTCTTCAGCACATTAAGTCCAACTCTAAAAACACTCCCACCTCTGTTCTCCATGACATGAGTGCCTCTAGTTCTCTGCCATGTCCTCTAGTCCCCAGTGTACCTCACCACTTCCTCTGCTCTCTTCTTGCCTCCATTATCCCCTACCTATTGTGCCCTACAGTTCATTCTTAGGAAGTGATTTCAGACAAGCAAAGTCATCAACATTGTGGTAGTCCACAGCTACAGCCCTTACTTGGGTATTTTTTGCTCTGCTGACTTTTACAGAAAAAAAATAAATGCAGGAAATAAAATACTCCTTTATCAAATGTGTTTGGAAATGGCTGGTGGGAGAGATATTGGTGATACTGCGTGGACAGTAAGAGGAAGGATGTACAACTTGATCACTTAAGTCCCTAATAAGAGCTAGAAATAATAGGGAACCACCTCAGAAATGGTTCAGTCTTTCTCATTTGGAGATTTACTTCAATTTTCACATTTCAGTTTTTGTTACCAGTCCTGCTTCTGCTTTAATCTGGCATGAGGACCACAGAGGTGAAGGGTAGTCAGAACCTCTGTGTATCTCTGTGTGTTTCATTCAAAATTGACAAGAGTTGCCTGAAAGCCAGAAACTCATTTCATCTTACAATAGCAAAAGAAAACATCTTACTTTTGTAGGCAGATTGCCAAAATGCAGTTTGGAAAGCATTGCGTTCTCCCACTGATCCATTCCTATTTACACTTCACATACTGCTGCACGTAGTGAAGCTCAGAAAAGGGTCATAAATCCCTGCTTATGCCAAGACGCTGGCTTTGGGCAGGTGTGCCAATAACGGATTAAACAAGAGAGACGGATTTGAGCAACGCATGTGAATATAACCTTGCTCTCCCTCCCTTCACTGAAGACCTTCAATTGCACAAATTGTGCATAAATTGCACAAATGGAGCAAGTGCTGTGCAGTGCTGGCATTGCTGCCAGTTACCAGATCACATCATGTCAGTCCTGCCAACAAATGAGAAAATCAGACTCAAATGTGGGATCCTCCTTGAACACCAGAACTCCACCCCTCTGTTGTGAAACAGTCCCTGTGGCCATCTGAGATTTGGATAAGCCTCATAAATGCTGAGTGAGGACAGAAAACAACAAAACCAAGCTAAACAACCCCAGGTCCCTCAGCTGATCCTCATAGGACTTATGCTCTCTAGAGTGTATCCTCCAGAAATGTGCCTGATGCCTTTTTTGACAGTTATTTGTTCACCATTGTGTGTGGTGCTTTGCAAACACCTTTAACCAAACACAACACATGGTCAAAGAGGAAGACAAACAGAGGGGTGCCCAGACGTGCTGCACCACATGTCAGGGCAGCATCTGGGGCTAAGATCAAGAAACCTCACAAAGCCCGCACAGTCAGCTGGGCCAGGATTTAGAAAGAGAAGGATGATAACGCCTGAGAGAAGACCGAGGGTTTCTGCTTGTGTCACCATGCTCTTGGCTCACCAGTCTGCAAGGCTGTAAAGCTCGATGGTTTGCACTGAGGGTAGTCCATGTCTAGCACTGATGGAGCCTGATGCAATCCTTTCTCACCACTCCAGGGACTGCTAAATCTCAGTGATTTTGCACCAAGGACATGACCTCAGTGCTTCCCTGTCCAGGACAAACCTTTAAACCCTTTGAGTGGCTGCAAACTTCCCATCCTGTGCCTTTCTCATCTCTGAGATGCCATGTTGAACATCTCAGATGTGTAAGGCCAGTATCTCCTTGTGACATGTGAGGGACTGGTGCCACATCCATGAGACACAAGATGTTTGTTATTTTAGAGGTAATTCCTTGGGGCAGAGCATGTATCTCTGCACTCCTGGCACAGGTGCCCATGGTTGCAATGGTTCAGCACTGGAGATAGCCTGGCAAATCCAAAGGTGTTTCTTTCTGCCAGGAATTCTGAGTCTTTCAGG
>KZ506655.1:16905-40928 GCA_002844005.1 Limosa lapponica baueri
AAACCATGGGTGGGGAATGGTGTCTCTTTGAAGAGAGGCTGAAGGGGCTGTGGCGCTCCCTCAGCCCCGCGGCCCTTGTTGTGCCTGAGGGCAGCCGGGGAAAATGGCGCAGGGCAGGGCCCGGCCCCGAATAAATCCCTAAAAGGCAGGCGAAAAAGTGAGGTGAACCGCCCTGGAAGGGCTGGGGAGTCGTTTGGCTGTGTAAACCATGGGTGGGGAATGGTGTCTCTTTGAAGAGAGGCTGAAGGGGCTGTGGCGCTCCCTCAGCCCCGCGGCCCTTGCTGTGCCTGAGGGCAGCGGGGACATGGCGGTGAGAGGGCCCGGGGCAGCAGGTCAGCCTGTGGTGTGGCGTGAGGGAAAGCCACTCGTGCGGCCCGCGGTGAAGGCCCGAGGTTATAGATCTGCGTAGATTGTAATTTCAAACTAAACAAGACTGACCACCTCAAACACTGTCACAACGGATGAGGAGTTACAGACTAATGGAATTGAACAGTTTCTTGCAGAAATTTGCGAAGGTATCACAGACGGCAGTAAGGAGCTCACAAATAGTAAACGATGCACCACACTGCCCTGGGTGTCTGAGGAAGAAGTTTGGACTTCAGCATTCAGCATAGGAGTCTTACGCAGTCAAAACTTAAAGTGACTGAATTAAATATGAAAACTTAAGGTCTGGCAGTGAAGTGATGTCATACAGCTGATAAGATACATTTCTAGACATCCATAAAGGAGGTTTTGGTGGATCTGGTGAATGTGGCAGCTGAAGGAAGGCCAAACAGGTGATACCTCCTTAACCCACAAGGATGGTAGAAGGTGAAAAGAAGAAAAGCTATCAATATGATGCCAGATTGCTGTAAGTCAGGCCCATTTCTTCTTGATGCCTACAGTTTGCCTGGCCCAGTTTGCTTTTGTTCTTAAACAAGTATATTTTTATGAGGAAGTCATAAGACAAAAGCTCTGCCCTCATCTGCTCACAGTCTGCTATCGGTGGCCACAATGGAAATTTATTGACATGCAGCAGAATAATCTGTGACTTCAATTTGATAAGTAAAAGAAAGCAAAAATTGAAATGATTCCTCAGACAGCCAGCCAGATACGCCTCTGTTCAGTCAACCAGTTTCACCTGGGTGGAACATTTGTAATAAGAAGGTGAGAAAATCCTTGCTAAGAGGTGGAAAAAACCCTGGGTTTTACCCTGATTTTGACCACTTCATGCATTCATCTCTGGTTTATTAATAACATGGTTTTGTTGGTAGTGTTAAAATGCATTTAATGTTGATAATGTTAAAATAAATTCTAAATTTGCACAGCTTATTGAAATATTTATTCTGATGTTCAAGTACATTTACTGATACTCGCTTGCCATGCTTCTAATTCTGAATTATTACATTGTTTTCAAAGCCAGCGATGTATTGCTTACTTTATGGTTTGCTTTTCTTTTCTCCACTGTGGTTTTTGCCTGCTATTTATCCCGTCACCTTAGCTGTTAGATGGGAACTGTGTATGCCAGATGCTGTCTGCTGTTCTTTCTTGTGCACTACTCAGAACAAAAGATCTGGTAGGGTTAATGGATCTACCAGAAAAAGAGTAATTTCTGTAGCAGGAGGACGCTCACTTTACATGTTATGATAAAGATTCTTAGGGAATTTGTGTCTTTCTAATTGTAGAGGATAGTGCGACAGATTTTCTTATCTACAACATTTATTTTATGTGTCTCTGTTACTTCTTCCCTTTTAAGGTATACACATTAAAAATCACAAAATACACATGGGCAAACTCAATTTTAATACTTTTTTTATTATAGTACTATCATTTACTTTGGTAAATTCGTATCCCTGTTTAAAGTGCCTTAAAGCAATTAAAACTTAGTTTAAATTCAAGTATTGTAAAATGTACAGAGTATAAGCACAAAAAAGCTGCATAGTGAAAATGCTAGAGCAGGCTAATACATTCAGGATGCCAAATACTCAAGTATTAACACCACCAGATCAGTATTAAGGTTAATGATAATTAACCAGCCTCATACAGTAGATACAGAACTGTGGGCAATAAAACTGCATTGTTCTTACCATTAACAAAAGATAGAAGCATAACTTAACACTGAAAGAATTTGTAGTATCAGTTTTTATAACATGCCATAAGTAGTAAGGCAAATACTGACAGTCTTTTACATGCCGCTGGGAGTCCAGCAAATGCTGTACGTGTTTTCTCTAGAGTCTGAGCCCCTGCAGTCCCAACGATTTCGCTGAGAATTTGTGACATCCATGCCTCTTAAAAATCCTCATAAACAGTCATTCTTATCTTAATACAGTTTTGCTTGAAATTTTGTTTGAAATTTGTCTCATAATGTTACGAACAAGTGTATCTGAGTTTGTATTTCTGTTTCTTTTCTGTGTACAGGTGCAAGATCTGCTGTAGCAGGGGATGCTTAATGGGGATGGTAGAATTTTACTTTGAATATTTAGCCCTTATTTGTCCATTTAATTTGAAGCTATAATAGTTGTACCCTGGCGTAATAGTGACTTGTTATGTGTACTAGATCAAGAGCATGACTTAACCTATAGGATTTGTCAGAAGAGGGATTTATTGAAGATATTTTAATTCACGTTGTTATAATACAGCATTAAAATGATTGGTTGACTCCTTACATTTGAGCAATGAAAGGGTATAATTTTACTTGAAGGCTAAGAAAGTTGTAGTACAGGTATGAGTGGACAAATAAGAGAATGTTTGATTTTCAGTGGAAATTCCTGCTTCAAAGTCAGTGGAACAATGTGGCTAAAATCTTATTCATTTGTAACAGCACTTTTAAAAAATGTGTGTATAATTATGTAAAGGAAAGACATTTTTGCTCAGTTGTTGCCTAAAAAAAATAATTTAAAAATACCAGCTGCTTTAAAAAGAAAATTCTTTGTTGTCAGTTTATGTATTTTAAGAGCATCTTTGTATGTAATCTTTTTTGTTAGAAAGTATTACTTTAAAGTACATTTCAAGAATGACAGTTGTGATAGAAATTATTACAAGGATTCATCAGTCATTATGTGTATGCAATATTGAATAATTAAGAGAATGAAATATGCAGTTCTCATTTCCAGAAAGAGAAAACAAGTTCTCTTTTACAAAGGCAGAATATGTCAAAGTATAAAGTTATAGTTTAATTTTTTAAATATTCGGCAAAATTCTACAAAACAACAACAATAATGAGAAAATTAAAGGGCCGCACCCAGAGTATAAAACTAGTAGAAGTTGGGTTTCTTGGAATCTTAACTCCCTTGCTCTTCTCCCTTTCTTCTAAAAGACTTGTGTGGTTTTATTGTATTAATCAAAGTACTCAGTAAGACTTCATAGTTGTAGCAAGATAGCAGGCCATGTGGGTCCATCTGCAGTTTATTTCCAGAGCCCGTTGGAGATGAATTTTGGGTTAATTTGCTGTTGGTTAAGGTTTGATAGAAGGAATACTGCAAGATCTCCTCATCACCAGCCTGACTTCGATGTCGGGAAGAGTTTTCTTTTTTGTGTGTAAACATCCTTCGTCCGTTGCTGCCAGGTGGAGATCGAAGCGCAACGAAACGGATTTTTTCCTTAAGCGAGGGTTGTCCTTAAAGAAAGAACCTTCCCATTCTTTAATGACTTCATCCACTTTTTCTGTCCTGAAACAATAAATCAAATGTATTTATGATCCTTCAGGCCATATGAAATACCTATCTTCAAGACTGCTTTTCAAATGTAGAGAGAAATCCCATAGTAAAGTGTCAAGTTATTTTAGATGGGGACTGAGATACTAGAATTTTTTCACAGGTTCTTTCTTCAGAAAAGCTAAATAAAGAGTGAGGGTTCATTATATTCTTGTTTTTGTACTTTTAAGTAGGCGTGGATACAAAACCACCGCTCCAAACACAGCAGGCGGTTTGTTTCCAAGGAGAAAGTTTGGAATTCAAGCTCAAAGACTCTGCGAGAAAGCTCCGTCCTGTAGTGGGCAGGACAGAATTCCTGCACCTGAAAACCTTCAAAACGGGGAGGAGAAAAATCAAGTTCAGATCCAAACCTCAGAATGCAGAGCTATAGTAAATTAAAAAAAAAGAAAGGGCAGAAGTAAAACGTGGAGCATTGAAAACCCAGCTGACTCAGTAATATTTAGGCACCCAAATTCTATTGATTTAATCCTCTGAGTATGTGTCAAGATCCAGATCTGAAAAGCCCAACTGAGGGGGCCTTGCTCAGGTAGAGGAAGCTTTACGGAGCCCCGTGTGGGTCTGCCAGAGTGTGTAAGATGGACAAAGCTCCTCTATGAAAATCAGCTTCACGTATGGAATGTGTATGGCGGACTATACGATGGCATTAATTTTTAATCCGGATTTCGACATGTTTTCAACAGCTGATGACAGTTAAGTGTTAGTGACATGGCACACTGTGGTTTGTTTTCAATGCAATGTTAAATGCCAGTCTACAAAAGAGCGTGAACAGCAGCAGAAAAAAAAGAATGAGGCAGTCCAACACTATGAAAGTAATTTAAGGGGAATAATACACACTAATAGACTTTCCCATGCCCACTTAGAAGCCAAGCTCTCCGTTCCCTCTGTAGTAATTGGTGAAATGTAGGAGTTTCCAAACACGAGTTGGAGCAGCCAAGCCTGAATTTATGTGCATAAATATGCCCCAGAGGGACTTTGCAAACACAGTATGGGCTCTTTTGCTTTCAGCCTTAACTGAATGAATTATGCATAGTTTCATTCTTGACAGAAATAGAAATTACAAATCAGAAACATCATCATGATACTGATAGCTTATGAAGTAAATGCTAATAAAAAGAACTTTAAAATTTAATTTGTTGTTAAAATGTGACAGTCAATATAACTTGAAGAACTATCATTGTTATTCTGGAGCTTCTTGGCTCTATGGGAAAGATATAGCAGACACTAAATAGAGGAAAACTCAGAGCTACTGAAATATAATGCCCACCATTTACTTTCAACTGTTATTTTGTTAAATTCATGTTTATCTTACTGTACAGTGCCATGGGCTTCAGCGCTTTCCTTCATAATATTTCCGTCTAGGATGGCTTGTTTTGTCATCAGTTCCACCTTCTCAGTTTCATGCTTCTTTACACCATCTGTTAAAGAAAATGCAGATATAGGAGGTGTGCAGAAGAGTAAGGTCAGGACACAGGACCTAGAGGTATTTTTCCTCCTCTTGTATTGGAAGAAGATCCTTCCATAATACCCAGTAATGTGTCAGTAATTAGGAACCTCCTTCAGGGCCATCATCCCCTCAGGTGAAAGTGTCTCAAAACTCACCTGAAGGCAGTGTAAAGGTGATCTTGCTTGTGGTAGGCTTTTTGTCATCCTTCTGGGCAGCTACAGTGCAACGAAACCTGAAAAAAAATTATTATGGTCATCTAATGCTATTGACTTACTTTAATCCAAACCTTATTAGCAGCTATGAAAAATTTAAAAAGATGAGAATCATGTGAAGTTCTGTTTGATTGTAATAACTATTTGTTAGGATTTCTCATTCTGAGTATAGAATTGAAGAAAGTTGTGCAACTTTGGACAGTTTTTACTCAGTTTGTTGTGTGCCAGGAAGAGTTATTTAATTTTATTAATACTGAATTGTGTGTGTTTTCACAGATTTAGAAGCATTAAATCTGAAACTGACTCCCTTGTCTGGAATCTTTTTACGTAAACATGCGAAGTTCCTGGACTGAAATCCTCCACTTTCTGTAGGAAGGACAGAGGGAGACAACGTTCCCTCTCTGAAATCGCTGAAAGATTCCGGAAGTGGGAGCCTGCTTTTGTTCAGATACCCATGCTGAGAGCAAGACGTGATATTTTGCCTTTTCCTTCTTGCCTTTCCTTGTTGCTTACGTGTGTGTAGCTGCCCCTCTCGTGTCTGCATTTCAAAATACTGGTGTTTGTGTGCCAGGGAAAGGGCAGACACGAAGAGTTACAGCCAAGGCAAAGTGTTCCTGGAAGACATATTCTGAAACAGCATGCTAATGCGTAGACCCTGCAGCTGTGTGCCTTAGCACACCTGGAACCACAATGAGTAGCACAAGCTGCACGTGGCAATGGCCATCTGCCCTGGGACGGGCCCTGGACTCCTCTCCCCAAACCTCTGCACTTGCTTCAGCAGCACCCTGAGAGCTGGAGCCCACGGCAGGCACCGACCGGGCTGCAGGGTCTGCACCAACACGTGGTGAGGACGCAGGGAGCGTGCAGTGTATCCTGGAGATGCTCCGAGCTCCAGACAGTGCGGAATCGGGGAAGTTAAGTTAGAATGAAACCATTTCTAAGGATTTTATACTGTAATTTTTAAATGATTCGTTCACGTATTCACAATCCTGATGATTACTTCAATGAGAAGTTCTGCAACGGAAGATAAATTTGAGTACTTTCCTCTAAACATGTACCTGTTCTCTTCTTGCTCAAGCAGACTGCGGTATGTTGCTATCTCCTCCTCCAGCTTCATCCTCGTGTTCAGGAGAATTTCGTGCTCTTGCAGCTGTTTCTCGATACCTCTTCTCACGTCCAGGAGCTCTTTCTCTAAGCATTCGATCTCAGATTCTAGATTCTGTAGTTGCATGTGGTACTGCTGCTCAGTGGCACGCAAGGAACGTTCCAAACCCTTCTCCTGTGAAATTTAACTCGTATTTTAAGGGTTGGAAAGTATATGTGTAAAGATGTTATACGTACGGTTTACTAACAATCTCTGTATTTTTACATCAGTTCTTTTAAGAGTATTCTTTAGGAGCAGGAGTAAAGCTTTCAAGATAATACTTTTGCTGAGAAATTTTCCATTAAAATCTGTAATATTTTAAGATAGGATAAAAAAAGTAGCCTTCTGTTGTACCAGCAATCCACTGCCGTCGAGTTTACACAGCTCTGATTTTCCCTGTACGGTTAAACCGATACCCAGCTCAGTACTGAATGGGAACTGCAGTCTGGGTGCTCTTGTAGCTTATCAGCATCACTGAACTCAGTAAATCACTGACAGATTTTACCACGAATAAATTGATAAATTTTGCCCACACATTCAGAAAAAGTTATAAACGTGATGTGAATTGGTCAGGCAGAATAGCCAGGAACTTGATGAGGGAGTATTATGCACATATATGCTCGGCAGGCGTGAGAACACGAAAACACGTGTATATTGAATGGCAGAATTGAAACATACGATACTCGTAAACGTGAGCAAACGACTGGGTTAGTGCTCGGTTAGTGCCTGGTTAGTGCCTGGTTAGTGCTGTGTGACGAGCTGGAAACCCGCCATGGAGCTGTGCATTTCTGTGTGTGGTGTACTCCTGCTGTACAGGGGATGTGATTGTTACATAAACTGAATTGTGGAATAGTTTACGTCAAGAAAGAGATTTATTTTTTCCAGGAGACTTCAAGTCTCATTTTCTGGTGCTTACCACAGCGTGGAGAGATTCAATTTCCATCTGCATATGGTGCCACTGCCGTCTCGCTTCACAGAGTTCCGCTCTGGCTGCCTTTAATGCTTCTGCATCTTTGTCCATTCTTTTAATCGTAGCTTCTTCTAGCTTCAGGGGTTACAAAAGCAATAACAATATTAAAAAATAGTCAAAAAATGAAAATAAAATAGATACATAAAAATCCCTACTTGGAATTTTCTTAGAGTCATATGAATCTATGATTCTATGAATCTGTTGAAGCTGGCAGTGATGAGTTAGTATTTCATGCACCCTGTAGAGGGAAGCCCTTCCCCTGCTGGGTTGGATGGGAAGTAGTTCACCGCATCTTTAGCCCTTTGTTGTAGAGGAATTCCGGTACAAATGAGCCACTTGTGTTTAGACCTTACTCACCTCTAGATAAATGGGCTTAACGTTATGGCATTTAGAGGAATTGCAGTCAATTCAAGATTCCAGGTTTGAACAAGGTTCTTTGGTTTTAATCTATTTTTGACTTCTGAGAACAGCTTTATAGAAAGTGAGCACTTTTTGAGAGGTTGTATGAATATATCACAGTTGAGAACTGCTGTAATTATGTTTTTGCCTGATCTAGTCGCTGACTAGATTTCACATTGTCATTTGAGAGCAAGTACCTCCAGTCATTTAGATGAGAATAGCATCTTTATCCAAAGCTACAACTTCTCTTGTCCTCTAAGGACAGGTTATTTATGATGTCCCTGTCACAGGAGAGAGAGGTAACCCCGTTCGGTGTGACAGTTCCAAAGTGAAGTCCCTATTCACTCTAAACTGATTGTTTTGCTTTTGAAAGTTATTTTTCCTGTTTGATTCTGAGCTTTACTGCAAGTGGTGGAGATGCCCCAAGCACTGGAAACAATACCTGCTCTTTTGCCTATTTTACTGCTTTAGGTACCTTCTTATGATGCCATCAACTCGAAGGAAGTAAACTCTTTAATTCAGGTCTTATGAAGCAAGTAAAGTAAGTTCCTTTCCCCCCCGTAACATACTGCCCTACGGTAATTTTACCGTGCCATCGTTCTGGTGAAAAATCTAGATTTGGCTGATCCACAAGTGAAGACTCAATATTCTTTGCTTATCCTTTTTTTTTTTTCCTCCTGGTTACTGCAGGATTTATGAGACAAGGTTATACCCGCACACATTGCCTGCTTTGTGCCAAACTCCCGGTTCCCAGCCGCGGTGTGGCACCGGGCACCGGCTCGGCCGGGTTGCAGCAGCCTGGCCTGTGGGGAGAGAAACCCTCCAGAATTCCTGCAATACCCGAGAAGTACAACAGGGTGATATAATACCTCATTTTCACCCTGAATTTCTTGACATTTGATGGCTGAAAATTGTTGTGTCATTTTATTTCAAACTCCAGTTGGGTTTTAGAGACGTTTTGTATAAATCTATAATAGCAGCACTGGGTGTTGGTGACATGTAAGCTGTATGACAGCACAAATTACATTTGCTGAGGAGTCTGACATAGTTTTACTGTGAACAATATAAAACAGGCCTGAAATGGTACAGTTTTCTTTAATATAGGTGCTAAAAATGGGAAAGCTTTCTGTATATAAATGGATTCTTTACATTGCCTTTGATTTTCAAGCTTCTCTTTCCCTCTGGGATAACTGACCGGTGCTAGAGGTTACCCTGTCACAGCATATGTCAT
Source organism: Limosa lapponica baueri (assembly GCA_002844005.1). Classification (NCBI taxonomy): domain Eukaryota; kingdom Metazoa; phylum Chordata; class Aves; order Charadriiformes; family Scolopacidae; genus Limosa; species Limosa lapponica. The sequence continues at coordinate 25,998 of KZ506655.1, forward strand.
CATTTTTTAAAGCACAACAATCTATCACTGTTGCCGGTACAGAAAAGCATCCGGATGAATTACACGGCATTCCTTCAGTGTGGATTTCACACCCTAACCGAAATCTCTTTCCGTATCTTCTCGTTCGCACCCTACTGCAGTAAAACCAGCCTCCCTTCCCCGGGAATATGCTGCATTGAAAAGGAGATCCCCTACCTCGGAGAGGCTGAGGGAGGGATTGTACGGACAGGGCTCGTCTCCTGCCTCTGGAAGGAGTGTGTCTGTATGAAGGCATTACCTGGGTCCTCGCTGAGGTGGCGGTCGCTATCTGATTTCTGGTGCCGAGGGGCTCCCCCCGCGCCCCGCTCCCATTGAGGAGCCGGGGCCGCTCCATCCTCCCCCCGCGCCCCCGGCCCGGCCGGGCCCAGCCGATAGGACGGGCTGGTGCGGCGCGAGCGGCGCCTTAAAGCTGCAGAGCCCCAATTCCCAGCCGGCGCCGGGAGGTCGGGGCTCCCGGTCCTTCCTAAAGGCTGGCTTGGCACAGCAAAGGGCTGTCGCTTTTGCAGAGATTAGAGTAATGATACCTAAATTCTGTGCTGAAATGAATGTATGCAATGCCTCTCTGTTTCTGTTACACTATGACTGTGGGTTTTTATAACCTCAAAACCGTGAGGTTAATTGATACAAAGCAAAGGACGAAATCACAGGTGCACAGCATGAGAGTGCAATCCCAGAGGGGAAGGGAACAGCTTCCCAGCACTACACCTGTACTGGTGGCAGAGCTGCCGGACTGCACCTTCACCGGGCACTGGGCAGCCTCGGGGCAGGTTAGTCGGGGGTCTTACAGAATTTCCATCCTTGAAGGTTTTTAAGAGTCAGCGAGGCAAAGTCTCGGGTGTCTGAGCTGATGTAGTGTTGAGGACTGTCCCGTTTTGAAAAGGAGCCGTGCTCCTGGACACCCTCTCACCAACCTGGGTGTTTCTTACGGGCAGGAGCACAAAAAGCGGGAGAGGAGCCAGAGCTGCTGGGGGTGAGACATTTGTGCACCGTGTGGTGGGGGGATCGGCTCCCCGTCTGCAGAGTGCAAAGTTCTGGTGAATTAATGCTTCAAACACAGCGAACTGCTGTCAGAAAAAGTGTCTGGTTTGGCTCTGAAGGTGTTCACAGTACCTGTGGCGTGTGTCAGTGTGTGCCCTTCACGCAATGTCACATATGTGAGTCTTACACCTTTCCTGACAGCTGCCAGGGAGGTAGAAAGTGTACGTTCTCTGCTGTGCTGCGCTTTCTGCAAATAATTCTTCATTTCCTGGCTCACTGTAGCTACTGTAAGGTCCCAATGATGTCATCCTCTAAGAACAGCTCTTACCTGCTTTTCAAAGTTTTTACAGTAATGGACAATACCAGATATTTAGTGAAAAAAAGTTACATTTCAGTAAAAAATAAAAATCCTTAAGCAGAATGCATTTTTAGGCTCCAAATAAGAATACCCGTCAGTAAAACAAGAAAAAAAGGCAGTAAACTTTTCCAAGACACTCATCTTTTTAGAAGTCAAAGTATGATGGCACTTAAAAGTCTCCTTGTGTGCATAAGGCTTCCTTGTTCTCGGCTCTGTCCCCTGGCACATGTCAAAGGATCCTGTGTTCTGAGTTTCTTTCTCTTCGCTGGCTGTTTTTCAGTTGACCTGGACTGAGATGAGAATGTTTTGCTCTCCGCTATCTTTTCTACAAGTGTCTTAATTATTCTCGTTCTATGTAATTCTGAAACCACACTATTGACCATGTTTTTCGTTGATGGTATGAGAGCAGTCACACAGTAAGAACATTAGGAATCCATCCAACAAGCATTAGATGATACACCTGAGGACAGTATAAGCGTCAATAGGAAGAGCCTGTGTATTTAAGCAAATAAGAACTTGAAACGTGATTTAAAATCTTCCTTTTTCTTCACATTGCAATACTGATTGTTTACAGTCTGCTTTCAGTTCCCTGGGACTCCGAATGTTTTCTGTTTACATCAGGCAAAGTCAAGGCTGTCTCGTACCCAGAATGAACCCAGAGATGTGAAAGTTTGAAATACAATATAGAGGTCTGCAGGGAGATTGGATTTGGTCCCACAAACCAAACTTAATGCATCAATGAGCATCTATGGATGAATCTTCGTATTACCAGGAGCTGAACATTTGCTGGTTGATACAATTTTTAAAAACTTTTAAATAGAAATTAGAACTAATGCTTTTTTCCACCTTTTTTCAGGTGTAAAGGGAACATCTGGCTATGAGATCTCTGAAGGCTGAAGTCAGGTAGGTGTAAGCAATTATGTCTTTACTAGGATTTCTGTAATTTTAAATTCTAGCTACTTTCAATGTTCATATTTTAATACAGACATTAGATTTTAATTAACTTTAGAGTTCAGATATGTGCGTCAGTTATTTGGGTTCTGCGAGACAGCGTACCAATGCTCTAGTGGTTGCAAACTGCTCTGGTTTCCCGTTGTTGCTTGCAAGACGCATTTCTCGATCGCACATACATCAGAACTGCACCCCAGGCAACTCTCAGTTGTCTTTTAGATCATAAGGATAAATTCAGGATTAATGTGTGTGTAGGTAAACTACGTGATTATTCAGTGGAAATTGCATTGAATGATGCCTTTAAAGGGGGCCAAAAGAGAGGTGTGCTTGTGTTCTGTGCTTTTAGAAAAGAAATGACTTCCTTAAACTGTCACTGTTGAAGATGGTGCATTTACTCAAGAGTTTTTCAAGTTCTTCCCTCTTTGTCCTGGTACATATAGAAGGTTCTTCTATTTGATTTCTTTGGGTTATTTATCACAGTGCTTTTTCTTTACCTGCCTGGAGTTTAGATGTTGCGATTCTACTGTGCTCATTTAGTTCTTTGATTATTTTATTTACCCTGGTTTTTATTGGTTCCAAGCAGGAAGCAGAAAAAAATGCTAGTAGTGGGTTTTACAAAAGGCAGAGTGGAAGGACAGTGTGAAATCTGTGCTCCCATTAAAATCTGAGTTTGGGTCAGGTGACCTGATGCGCAAAACATTTGTGTTCTAGAGACACGTAGAAGGTCACAGCGACTTCCTTGTGCTATCTGAGAATCACACAAAAATCATTAACATTTTGGCTCAAGAATACAGACTGAGGTGTGAACTGTAAGAGGATTGTATTTTGGTTCACAATTTTGTTCTGGATGAATAAATAGTTCGTTTGAGTTGGTGACCAGGAAGCCAAATTCCAGACCCACAAGCACATGGTGTGCTCCCAGCAGGTGGCACTCTGGCCATGGGACACCGCTGCTGCGGGGGCAGCCTGTCCCTCCTCTGCCACCGCACTCGGCAGCATCTACAGCGTGTTGTTCTGTTTGCAAAAGCTCTCCCTTAAATTGATCCCGCATTTAAACAGTTTTTTTAACATGTACATGTTCTGGCATGGGATTCATTTCTTTAAATGAGTGGGGAATCCGATACCACACACACGGTATATGGTAAAGCAAAATACCCACCAAAATGGCAAATATGGATTAGGAGCAGCAGTCTGAAATGAATAAAGGGAGGCTAATATCTTAAAGCTTGCTGAGTCCTTTTTATTAATCAAGAAAACAGGAAAATGAAGTTAGAATGGCAAAATTATCTATTAATTACTAAAAAATACAAAAAAGCATATCTAATTAAATGCCCATTGTCAGCACCGTGCTTCTAGCTACTGAACAAAGAATTGATGATATAGTTAAAGAACACGAAAATAATACATGTAATAGCAGTAGACTGAAGCAGAAAATATATTGCATGACGGGTAAGAATGGAAATGCAGGGTTTGATTCATGTAAAAGAATCTTAGTAAGAAGCCGATCTATTTTTATCACTTCATACAAAAGAGCAAAATTATTTATCCCTTTTGGCTTTGAACGAAACATGGAGTGAACGGATCCTTTGCAGTATCGGATTGTGCCTTATATCTTCTCTTCAACTTCCTTAACGTGGGACGCAACAACTTTTCCATCTACCACTTCTTCGACAATTGTCTTGATCTTTCTGGTTTTGGTAGGATCTAAACATCATACACAAACCAAAAAAATATTTATCAAAGTGTTAAAAATTATAAACCAAGGCACCACGTGTACATGAACAGTTACATCTTTCCTTTCGAATTGGCAGCTTTTTGTGATGAGCTTGATGATGTAGTTAAACAGAAGAGCATGTATTATTTTATTTATAAGAATGACTTTAGAAACAAAATTTTATTCAGCCAAGTTCTGCTTACCCTGAGAAGAATCCAGTGATTGTGTTTGTGATTTGGACCCTGTCAAGGATGAGCTTTCAAATGTAACTCCCTGTCCTGCGCTCCTGAAAGTGAATCAGAGACACGCAGTGTTGCAGAGGGCTTGTCAGGATCAGGAGAAATGGTATTATTTAAAATAGTGAGCAGAATGGTTCATTCTCCTCACGCAGAGTCTGGCTGTATTATTTCAGAACCATGGTATGAGCCTTCTGGTCTCTTGGTGAATGTACCACTGGTTTTACCTCTTTTTTCATCGAGAGGATATTGCTACAGAAAATAATACAAAGGAGGTATTTCATGTGAATTAGTGACTTACACAAACTCGCCATCCAGCAGGCGACGGTAGGTTTCAATCTCCATTTCCAGACGAGTCTTGATGTCCAGAAGCTGTTGATACTCCGCGTTCTGGCGCTCCATGTCAGCCCTGACCTGGAACAGCTGAGACTCCAGGTTCCCGATCTGAAGCTGCATTTGCGAAAGCTGAGCACAGTAACCTCCTTCCGTTTCTGCTAAAGTGTCCTCAAGGGATTTTTTCTGTGTGAGAAGGATATTAAATAATCTCTGATTGAGGAAAAAAACCAGTTCTTTACAAAGACAAACCCAACTGAAGTAGTTTAACGGGAGTAAGTATTGCCTCATTACTTAGAGATTTCTATTTTTTTTCTTGAAATACCAGTTTGAGAACTGGCCTTTGCTGCTTCACTGCATATGAACATAGAAGTCCATCTGCTTTATAGCATCCTACTTGCAGCCCAATTATATATATTACTGCTATTTAGGTACTAAAGAGTGCAGGATTTAATAGGAAATAAATGCATCTAACAACATTTTTGAAGTTGGCAAATGTCCCCTGACCAGGTAGCAGCTTCCCTGGAGCCTACCATGGCAAGCTGAGATTGTAGCTCTATTTCCAGGCTCTGGAGAGTCCGTTTCAAGTCTGTGATCTCACTCTTTCCTGACTGAAGCTGCTCAGTATTGGTGGAGATTTCCCTCTTCAGCTCCCCGCTCTGGAATGACAAGGAAGAATTGAGTGTAACTTTACCGTTACAAGTATTTAACTCATTTTTACATCCATTTTGCTGTATTTGCTCTCTCCGGTTGTTACCTTTTCATTGAACCATGCTTCAGCCTCTTTACGGTTCTGCTCAGCAATGACTTCATACTGTCCCCTCATGTCATTCAAGAGCTTGGTCAGGTCAGTTCCGGGGGCAGCATCCATTTCAACACTGACTTGGCCAAGGGTGCTGCTTTGGATACCCTGAAGCTCCTGGAGACATGTAAAATAAGGAAAAGTTTCTGTTAATGAAAAGCAAAATACTTCTACCAAAAACATATATGAAGAAATGTATGTGATATAAATTCTGTTCCAACAAGACTCCATAGCTTCTGTGCATATTTCTTTCACTCTTCCATGTAGTAAACTCAAAAAAGAACAGCAAACAAAACAAATAATGAAACCAAGGAACTTCCACAGGCATAAGTGAGGGGATAATTTGATATTTCACATTTCCATCTGCCTTGTTATGAATTCACAAAGGAAAAAAAGTACCTCTTCATGATTCTTTTTGAGGTAGGCCAGTTCTTCGTTCAGGCTTTCGATCTGCATCTCCAGATCGGCTCTTGTCAAGGTCAGCTCATCGAGAACCCTGCGCAGACCATTGATGTCGGCCTCCACACTCTGGCGAAGAGCCACCTCGTTCTCATATCTGTAAAGAAAGTCATTAAATAGGGTTTTTTTATGTGGTTAATGAGGTCAAATGCAAACTATTACTATACACTTACATGGCTTTTACTATGAAATCTTAATACACATAACTGTTATAATATTGTCTAATAATTACAATAAATGAAAGAGATTTTTAAATACAATTTTTTTCCCCTTAAAATATTAGTAAGAGGCTTTGTAACATTAAGGTATCTTACTTCAGTCTGAAATCGTCAGCAGCCAGTCTGGCATTATCAATCTGCAAAATGATTCTTGCATTGTCGATAGTTGCATTAATGATCTGAAATGCAAACAACATTCAGAGAATGATTTTATGGCCAAGTGGCTTTGCAGCTCAATATAGCTATTGATTTCTGAAAGGAATTTGTTACTTTTATCCAAAATATTATTAGGTGAATTACGAATGTAAACATTCATTAAGTACATTGCTTTGCTACCTTGTTTCGAAGATCTTCGATTATAGGATAATATTTACTATAGTCATTGCCAGCTCCAGGGACACCAGCTCCAGGGCCGTTTTTCTCATACCACTCGCGGATTTTGCGCTCCAGCTCAGTATTGGCATCCTCCAGAGATCGTACTTTGTCCAGATAAGCAGCCAGTCGGTCATTGAGGTTCTGCATAGTTTCTTTTTTTGAGCCAGAAAGAAGGCCACCATCCCCAGCACCACCAGCGCCAAAGCCACCTCCGAAACCAGATCCGGAGCCACTTCCAAAGCCACCTCCAAAGCCAGTGCCTGAGCTGCTGCCAAAACCACTTCCTAAGCCTCCACCAAACCCACCGCCTAAGCCACTTCCATAGCTACCACCTAAACCACCACCGAAACCTCCGCCAAAGCCGCTACTTAAGCTGCCCCCGAAGCCCCCACTGAAGCCAGAGCCTGAACCAAGCATAGAAGCAGCACCAAACCCTCCGCCAGATCCACCACCAAACCCAAGGCCGCTGCCCCCAAAGCCTGCTCCAGCGCTAGAACCAGACATTCTCAGAGATCCCCCGCCGAGCCCGCTGCGAGACGAGAGCTGCCGGGATCCAGCACTTGTGCGCACAGACAGGGCCATGGCGGTGCCGGTGCCGCGTCCGTTTGCCAAGCAGGGGGCACAGAGCAGGGCAGCGCAGAGAGCAGGGCAACCTTTATATAGGGAAGGCCGTTGGGTGTTTCAGTCGGAGTCCCACCTCCTAGGAAGATCCTTAATTCTTTCTCTCTCTCCCTCGTTTGCAGGGCAGTCAGTTTAGTGTGCCCTGACCCGACTCAGTGATATGTGCCCATCCAAATTGCCAAGGGGAGTGGAAATCTGGTGCCCTCCAGGTGTTTGCTGCGTGAGGGGAAATGGGTGGGGTAGAGCTAAGACACCGTGATAATGTTTTGCCATGTGCAGTGGGGCACAAAAAAGTCTTCTCACATTTAAATCCTTCCTAAATAATTTTTTTGTCATTACATATTCATTTCTTTCTTGCTTTGGGGCTATTATTATAAAAGTATGCTTAAGTCGGTGTAATGATCCCTTTCATACCGTGCTTCCCAGTGCGCACGTCAAAAATGTGTTTCTTTTCATAATACTTTTCTGGCGTGAACCTCTGCCAGGTTAGTGCTCTCTGCGTGTTTAATAAGAAGTAAGAAAAGTGATCAACAAAAGTGCATGAAGAGGCATATGGACATTCAGTGAACTGCAGGTTAATCATTAATTTGAAAACATAAATATACTTGATTATACTGAATATAATTTGTAATTGCGTTTTCTGCCCTAAACCTTTCACCATTGAAATATCTCTGTGTGATATGTATAGCCTATACCAATTGTTTATACTTTCGAGCTGAAAACTAACTATTTTTTCTTCTATATAGTTTGCTACTATCTCAAAATAAGGAAAATTATTTCTGTATTTTTTGCTTTTCATAATATAAATCTAAAGATCAAATGTAGCTCTTCTAGGTGACAGGTTTAGGCATGGAAACCCTTCAAAACCAATACACTTTTCTTTTGAAGCTATTTTGGTAAACAGAAAATCGTTTTTTCTTTGTCCTGGCTTAATGATATCATTGGATTTGTCAAATGAAATGTATTAATTTTTGATTTATCTACATCCAGGAGCAGGGGTGCTTTTTTGGGCAGAAATGTATTATGAGCAGTAGATCAAAGGTTTCAGTAAAGCATTTATGTAGAAATGAATTGATAGCCTGGTATCAGTGACTCATGGTGGTGAAAGCAAAGGATTACTTTCTTTGGCAGCTGTTTATGTACAGTAAATAACCCATTGGACAGGGGAGATTTCAAAAGGAAGAGATTTTTGTGTTTATGTTGTCAAGAAGAACATGTAGAGTCCTTGGACGGGGGCTGAGGGTGCGGCCGAGGAGCCGCTGTGTGGGAAAGGCTCCGGACGGGTATCGGTACAGGGAGGCTGAAGAGAAACGGTGGGCTTTGTTTCTGAACTGAAAGGCAAAATATAGTCTTACTGATAAAGTGTCTTTGCTTGCTGTAGTCCCTGGTGATATAAGCGTTCACAGAGTGAAAAAAAAAAAAAAAATGACAGGCTTCCTCAATTTTGCATTTAAATTTATTATTAAATGAAAATTGACACTTCTTATTTATTTGAAAATAATGTTTTACTGCAGTGAAGCTGCATTATATTTGAATGGTAGTTCAAGGTCAGAAAGGGTGCACTGAGACAACAGTTTAATGTGTTTTTAAGAACAAATCTACTCTAAATGGGCCAGTATGTAAGATAAGAAATAGATTGCTGAACTTTGAATCGCAATTACATTAACATATCTGATAGAGAGTGTATCAGCTGTATACGGTAAATTCTTCCTTGTAAGGTTTTGATAAGGTGTCCATCAGGGTTTCAGAAATAGCAGCTCTCTTCACAGCTGCTCTTCAATCTCCTTCACCTCGGAGGAGACAACCTTGCCGTCAACTACCTCTTCAACAATTGTCTTGATCTTCTTAATTTTACTTGATTCTGGTAATGAAATTGAGCAGTAAATTAATGAAATGCGATGTACATTGACAGAATAACCTGACTGTAGTGCTGGCAGCAGCTCCACAGATGAGAAAGCAGCTAAAGGCGTCTTTGCAATGCGCAGTTACGGGCTGTACAGGATGTGGGTTCCCTTCCTTTGAACATCCTGTGAGTTACCCATAATACTATCGTGGACATTATGTTGAATACCTCTTTATCCCCTCCTCATATTTTCCTTTACAAACTTGTAGATCTAAAACCTAGGAATAGTCTTACAGCAAACTGGATATTTTTGCAGTTAAAGTAGCTAGTTTTAGCAGCCTGGTTTCCCTGCGGAGTCAGCGGGGAGAAGCAGCTGTTTCTCAAGTCCTCCAGAGGGTAATTTAATAATTCTCTATCGTTCTCTTGGCTCTTTGAGGAGTCTGTGGTTTTACTTTGGGCACCTGAATTATATACATAAAGCCAGGCTCTGGATGATCCCTATAGGTTATCTGTTCATACAGTCGATTGCTTTCTTGATGTAAGATTCTGCTGGTTGATTATTTGCTCTGAAACTGTGTCTTTTTATGTCAGGCTACTTAGCATTTCGACAGGCAGTCATCAAAAAATAAGGAAGTTGGTGTGCATACCTTTTTCAAGCTCTGGTGCAGGTGCCTCCAATTGGAAATGTCTGTTCAAATAATAAATTAAAAAAATATGAATATATGGCGCCTAATGTTGAAGAAAAATCCTTGTACATTTCCTGTACGTTTAATCAGGACAGCGGATGTCCTTCCATTGAGACATTTAACCACGTGCTTGAAGGAGTTTTCTCTGTTAGAGTAAGACTTGCTCAGCATAAGCTAGAGGAGAAATGAATCTGCAGACTTGTTTCTGCAATGCTGTGACTTCAGCTCATGCAGGTATTTCTTGGGGGGAAATACCACTGTCCGCTTGCCCCCCTTTCAAAGATCTCTGCTCTTTTCACTATGGAATATGGGATGGTGGACTATCTGAACATTTCGTGCCAGCTCATTTGCATCTCTTCAATTTTTTGAGTAGCTTGGCTACCAGTGACACAGGTAGGGCGGGACATAATCCTGTGCAGGCTGCAAAGAGAAGGCCAGTATGCTCTTCCTGGGTCCCTGCGCTTGTGGGATGAGGTGCTGTGGGCTCTAAACCAGGTTAAAAATAATCCAGCTCAGTTAGCCCAGGCCTGCAGGAGCTGCAGTCATTGCAGTTATGGACAGGTCGGTCCAAAATTGAATTACTAGTGCTTCCGGCATGTAAACGTCTATCCAGCTGCTCAGCTCAGAGAGAGTAACAGGATATACCTGTGCAGAGGCTGAGAGAAACCTGACCGGCTTCCGCAGCAGCCTCTGAACCCAGCAGGAACTGCAGCCTGCTCTGGGTCTACCATTGAGAACTGGGCAACAGACTCCCCCCAACCAGTTTGAAACTGGCAGAGTTTACATGCTCACCTTCCGTGAATACAGGCAATTTGCAATGCTGTTTGCTGTCACACCAAACTAAACCAACAACCAAAGTGTGTGTATTTCCTCACCCGCTGTCCTCTCCCTCCAGCAGCTGCCGGTACGTGGCAATCTCCATTTCCAAGCGAGTCTTGATGTCGAGCAACAGACTGTACTCATGGTTCTGACCTTCCATTTCAGCCCGGAGTTGCCTTAGTTGAGCCTCTAAATTAGCAACTCTTTCCTGGATTTGGGCTAGCTGATAACTGTAACGTGCTTCGGTTTCATCCAGACTGTCTTCTAAAGACTTTATCTGCAGCCGATGAAAAGAACAGAGATGTATTATTCAAGAAGATTCATTTCTGTGTTAAAATAACATTTTGACTGATAAGCCTCTTGTTTTCTTTCTTTATCCATGTAAGTGTCTCCTAAACACAGTCCTTATTTCAAGTACTCTGTTATTTACCATGTTAAGGTGGGACTGTAATTCCAGCTCCAGTTCCTGGAAGATCTGTCTGCGGTCGGTGATCTCCTTCCTCTGGGCCTGCAGCTGCTCAACGTTGATGGCGACTTCCTGGTTCAGTTCTGCTGTCTGAAACGCACAAACAGAGGGGCTGTCAACTGCAGCGAGACACGACTGAGGCTCTTGCTGGTGTTGAAGTAATTGACCTTACCTGCTTTTCAAATTGCTCTTTGGCTTCTTGACGGTTCTTGTCTGCCATCTCCTCGTATTGCTTCCTCATGTTTTCCATGACAGTCGCAAGATCAATACTGGGGGCAGCATCCACCTCTACGTGAACTGAGCCGCTCACCTGCTTGCGCAGTCGGTCCACCTCCTGTGGCGATAAGGGTTGTATTCGTGTCACAGAATGGGCTAGGTTGGAAGGGACCTTGAAGATCATCCAGTCCCACCCCCCTGCTCTGGGCAGGGACACCTCCCACCAGACCAGGTTGCTCAGAGCCCCATCCAACCTGGCCTTGAGTCTGGAGCTGAATCCCACTCAAGTGTAATATTCTTTCAGGTTCACCATGAAGCTTTCATTGTTCCTAGTGAGGCTGAGTTTGTGTGTGCTACATAAATCCCTCCCTGGCACTGTTTGGCTGCTCTCACCTCCTCGTGGTTCTTCCTCAGGAAAACCAGTTCTTCATTCATGCTTTCAATCTGTGACTCCAAATCAGATTTTGTCAAAGTCAAGTCATCACGAACTCGGAGCAGTCCGTTAGTGTCACTCTCCACACTTTGCCTGAGCAGGTATTCATTCTCAAACCTGGAGAATAAGGTTTGTTTTGTCATCATGAAAGTGCAACTGCTTGATGTAAATGTTAAATTGGTAACTACTACAGCCTTAGTTGTAAAAGTTTTCTGTTTATTAAACTTTATATTAGAAAATGTTTACTTCTCAGCTTTGATGCTAATAACTAGAAGCTTTTGTGAATAAGAGGAGCATGAAAGAGAATTTCTGAAACCATCGTGGAACTTACTTCAGTCTAAAATCATCCGCAGCCAGTTTGGCATTGTCAATCTGCAGGACAAGCCTTGCGTTTTCCAGCTGTGCAGCAGCAACCTAAACAGGAATGATTGAAAAGCGATGAACCTTTGCACAGAAATGCACACTTGATCCGTTTCTGGACATTAATACTGTGTGTGGGCTTCACCTTCCTTAACTTTAGCTGTCTATTGGGCATCTAGGGTTAAGTTCCCTTTGAAGTGCAGAGAAAGAATTAGGGTTCTCCAAAAGGCAAATTATCCTGTCATAGAGCAGGTATCTAACTGCTCTCTGGGAGAGATCTGCTGGGATGGGAAATGGAACTGGTGAAAACTCAGAGGGGAAAGGTTTGTGGAAGTTCACTGGAAACATCATTTGACAAATCTGTCAGCTGATTGCTGCGGGAATATTCTGTTGTTTATAGTGGTGATTTACTATTTCAAGTAATGATCTATTATTTTTTCTGAGCATTTGGCAGTCTTTTCTAAAAAAAACCACTTTGAAATGCACAGATGCTGAGCTATATTTAAATATGTAAGTTAACATCAATATTTTCACTAATTATAATTACCTAAGGCAAGTAGAATAGAATTAATTAATTTTGATTCAAAAGATTTCTCATGTATGAGATTACACACATCTGCAGACATATATCTACTATTACAAATTACATAAAATCTGTCACTAATTTGTATCTGATCAAAATAAAGCATTTATTTTTCTTAGCTAAGGCAATTGCAATTTGGAAAAGTACCTTTTGTACAGTAGATTATTATCTATCTCCCCGATAATTGCAATTCGTGTGTTTATAGATGGCTGTGTGATATCTTACCTTACTTCGGAGATCTTCAATTGTTTTGAAGTAGGAGCTGTAGTCTTGCTGTATGTCCGTGGAGTTGCTCTCGTACCACTCCTTGATCTGCTTTTCAAGCAGGGAGTTTGCCTTTTCCAGAGATCGCACCTTCTCCAGGTACGAGGCCAAACGGTCATTCAGGTTTTGCATAGTAGATTTTTCAGTGCCGGCGAGCAGCACGTCGTTACCGGTGATGTTAAGCTGGAAGTTGCCCCCGACACCTTGGCCGTAGCCGGAGCTGGTGGATATGCGGGTGCCGTAGCCCCCAGCCCCCCCATAGACGCTGGGGGCCTGGATCTTTTGGATGGCCATTTTCCTGGAGCTCAAACCGCTGATGCTGGGTGCGGCAGGATGGACGCGGGAGCTTGTGCCCCACTGAATGCTGCGGGTGGAGAATGCCATTTCTCTTCTTCCTCTTCTGGAGCGAAGCAGCTAAATTGGCGCAGAGAGCGGCTGAGGTGAGGAGCAGCCTGTGCTCTCTACACCTTTATATGTGGTGCGAAGAGGAAGCTCAGTAGTTACAAACCCCACCTCTGTTGACACACGGTGCGACTGGTGTCAGCACAAACAGCACCGCGCGTATTGCCCCCCCGCTCCGTGCAGTCTACAGGGGTTTGCATCTGTTCATCTGGGTTTGAGAAAACCCCCAGGTCGTTTGGCTCGCTTTGTTACTATTTTGAATAGAAGATAAAACACAAATAAACTGTTGAATCATTTATCACGGTGTATCTGCAGCCATAATCTCTATAGTCCCTTTGAAAGAACAAGTAGATTCTTACCCCCATGTGCACTGTGTGAAATGAAATTGAGAGTTGACAATATGTGACAAGAGACTTAAAATATTTATATTTGCAATCACATATATTTCTGTTGAGTAAGCCATGCTCTGGGCCTTGGGACAGTCTAGAACAGGGTATAAATTATTAGAAAGGAGACATCACACCTGGGCACTACGTTCATTAACAGGAAATCAGCTGCCTTTTTCCAGTGCAGGAAGAAACCCAACAATCCTACTTCTAATCCTCCTGAGGTTCCTAAATGGACTGCGGTGTGTAGTTTTGGTACAGAAAATGCAGAGATAAAGTGGAAAGCAAGGGGAGAAACTGGTTGCTGGGGGGTTAGTGCAGCAGGAAAGCGTGTGGCTGGTGAGCACCGGGACAGTCTGAAGGTGTGTTCCTTGGGGCATTGCACTGACAGCACTTTAGTGTATTATTCATGTACAGCTTGTGGGGTAGAACAATTAACGGATATTGCTTGTATTAGCAAAAGCAGCTGGTGTACGTACTGATCTTCAGCCTCGGGGCAAGGAGGCTGGTGAGACACTACGCTCTGGAGGCAGTAACTGTATATTGGAAGAATCTTCAGGTTTCTGAGAACACCTAACCTGGGCTCTTAGGGAATCAGTACTCTTCAGTTTTTAAAGTTAATGTGCTCCAGATTAGTCTAAACAGTATTGGATCAAGGCAGAGATTTATCTGTCATAATTAGCTATTGTGAAAATATGCATCTTTCAAACCAAAGCGATCAGCGTTCAGGGCAGGACTTTTTTGCAGGAGGATGCTATGAGTTGTCTTTGGACCTTGAACTTCTTTGGGTGTAACTGATAATGAAAAATATTTATGAGAGTTGAAACCAAAGTACACTAGTAATCAAGGTGGGTCATCTTTTGTTCATTAAAAAAATTCAGGCTGAGTAGGAGTTGATCATGGTGGTGGGGCAGAGCCTGCACCTTCGAAGCTGTAAGAGGAATACAGCAAGAGATCCTGCTGCAGTTACATCTCTGGCTTTACGTTTAACTGCCTAGATCTCTGAGGGTGTCTTGTGATAGTCTGTGTAAGAGTAAACATTCTGCTTTCTCTTCTTAGTATTATTAAAATTATTTTCCATGTTACCTTGATGGTATTTTTTCTAAACATCACTTGAAGATTCCACTTTTTCTGTTATTGAGCAAATGATAAAGGTTATTTGTTACATTTCACATTTCCCTATAAACGCAACATGATGTCATCGAAGGTCTACATTGGCTTTTGTGGGTCAAATTTCTAATCTTTGCATTCCCAACTATCCCCCCTCCCTGTGGAGCAGCAGCTCCATAGTTTAAGTATCAAAAGCTAATTGTGTGTGTTGTTAAACTGATGTCAGGTGTTCGGAACTTACGAAGCTGGATGTAAAAGAATAATATAAAAATACACTTC
>KZ506655.1:44894-65152 GCA_002844005.1 Limosa lapponica baueri
TCTGTTCTAAAAAGCTCTGTACAGTTTGTCAGCTACTGCAGCTTCTTCGTTTCTCCTTTTCCCTGCCTGCTCCCAGTAATTATTCCTCTAAATTGAAATACGTTTTTCTCCAATTGTATTCCTCCTCTTGGTTGCTTTCCATAGAGCCTAATAACAGCCTATCAAATGAACTCCACGTGTCCTTAGGACCTTGGAAAGCAAAAAATTTACCCCTGAAGTCTAGACAGTTATTGCAAGTGGCTTTACCGCAGCTGATGGTATGATTTTATGCCTTTAAGCTTCTGATGCATATTCAGACTTTCAAAAGGCAAATGAATCTGTGCCGAAGAAGCCGCCGTACACCTGTTTCACCATTAGGTCATGTCTAGGGCTGTGAGGTCTATCGTACAGACGGTCCAAACTGGGATACGCTGACGCTTGTGTTCAGTGGGATATTTTTGCAAACCATTCTTTTGCGCCAGCCCCTGGATGTGCGGCTCAAGTGGGTCGTTTCAGTATAGTCATAAAATTAAAAAAATCATAAAATACAACTTGAAAAGAAATGAAAAATTTTACTGAGGAAGGAATTAGGAGGAAGCAATGCATACTAAAGAATTACTTGTGATTTCACAAAGCCAAGTGTACATGTAGAGTCAATAATTAGGATGCTTTTGCTTTATAATTGGGGACGTGGGGAGGACTGGGGGTGCAGCCTCTCAAGCGTTACTCTTTCCTTGCTCCCCTGTTTATAGATCCTTCCCTTCTCTAAATGATTCATACACAGGAACAGGCATCTCCCAGCAAAACTTCAGAAACCTTTATAGGTCAGGGTGTGGACATTGTGAAATGTTTTACCAGCTCTTCTACCTGTTCTCTCTGCTTCAATAGCAGCGTGCAGTGTTTCCAGCAGTGTTATAAATGCTAGATTTTCTTTTCTTTTCTTCTCTTTCTGAAATGGCTTCATTCATTTTGCTTATGTAATAAGAAGGCAGGCAGAAAGCAAAAATTTTGCATTCTGCAGAAATATCTAGTTCATAAATAAGAAAGAAACCTGCCAATGTGTGAGCACATCGCCAGAAAGAATGTGTGATTAATAGCGCAAACCAGTGCTGCATTACCTCATTGCTAACTTCTTCCAGGGTATCAACAAGTCACTTACCAAAGCTGCCTATTGTAATATACCTTAATAAGTTTTAACATTTCTACAAGTGAAATGAGCTATGACTCACACACATTCTGGAGTGCATTCAAGTCTGTATAAATCACGTTGGAGGATTATTTAGTGCAGGACTTCCTTAAATGGCAGGTGAAACTGCGAGAAGTGATTTGTGGACGCTGATGGTTTCAGCCTCCTTTTATAGACTGAGAGCTCCTGTGGCTTGTTCGTTTGCAAAGGTGTTCTTACCTCATTCGCTTAGGCTTAGAAATGACAGTATCTCCTGCAGATATTTTTTTGCTGTCCTGTTTTGTTTATGGGAAATGGAATATGTTAACTTTGAGCGGGTTATTTTTTTATGATACTTCACATTTTTAAAATTTTAGTTTCTTTGGACCTGAGTCAGTCACTTCTTTGATGTTGAAACAACACTTCCGTGTATATTTAATACAGAAGTAGAATAAATACCAGTTAGCACAGTTCAATCCATTTTAATACAAGGAATTAATAAAATCATTTTTCAAGCATTACAGTAGCACACTCCTGAAGCTTTCCCTTCCTTCCAGACACTGATCTGAGAGGAAGAGAAAGAAGCACGTGTGCCATCTCTGGTTTCAACTTCCCTGAACGCTGCAGAATCCCCAACACACCCAGGCACTCATTTTAGTAGGGCTATTGGCACGTGTGAATTGAAGAACATCATCAAAGTTGTGCAGGGTCTTGACCGACGGTGCACACTTGAAATAAATCAATCACGTTCTCTCTTCGTTGCCATCAGAGCCAGCCGGGATTGCTGTAACTGGAGAAGGGCTCTCGCGGAAGTTGTATTATCTAATAGCTGGGCTAAGTAGAAGCTGTGAAGTGATGAATTCTAATTCAGCCACTATCAGTGACTTTCTCTGCAGCCTTGAGCAAGTTATGTCATCTCTTTTTCCAATTTCTCAAGCAATAAAATGGGAATGATAATATACCCCCATTCGTTATCTCCCTAACTTCATCTCTCGGCGTGTTGTGAGAATATAATGTTAACAGGGCACGCAAGCGGTAAATTTTGGTATCATTATTTATTATGTAAGGTGCAGACCTACCCTGAATACATTTAGAAATGCATAACTTAGCTATCTACCGGAACACAAATGCAGAAGTAATGGACGAGCACTAGATATAGGGCACAGCACGGCCGGTGACACAGCGCCATAAGCTGTTCCACAAAAAGGAGCTCTGCAGTCACACATGGCATTCTATAGCCATGAAAAATTCTCCAGAAATGAGCAATGTTTGCCATAGAATACTTGCTTTCATTTACAAAACAGAATGTAGTGTAACTAATATTTATACGATTAAGGACTAATTGGTTTACTTCGCCTATTAAGAGACGGCAGCTGGAACGGCTGTGTTAGAGCCATCGGTGTGTGGTGGCATCAGTCACCGGGTGAATGATGTGGCCAGCGTTGTGGCTGTACTGGTGTGACCGTCACAGAATGGAGGGACACGGGTGTAGGAGAGGGTGAAAATCAGGCGAGGAGCGGAGCGGATGGGAATTCTGCTGCCTCTCAGCAAGGACCGTTTGGACCATAACGGAGTGTAACACAGGGACGCAGGGAGCGCATCTCTCACCTCTGCGTGAGGGGACACCAGGACACCAGTAAAGCCAGTGCATTGCTCAAGAATGTGAAATAAGGACAGGCGTGTTCTTTAAAGCACTTCAGTTATTTGTTTTTCCTTTTCCTCGTAGTTTAGCACAATCAAACCTAGCACAAAGCATAGATACTTCCCTTTGATTTAGAAATAAGGGGCTACTTTGAAGTTTTTGTAATTCTTTGTACGACAGCAGTGTGGTTATGCTCTGTAAATGGGATGAATTAATCTAACTTTAAAGAACACAGAAAATTGTTGAAAAAAATCTAGGCTCATTTTGTCCAGATGCTACAAACGCCAGGTCTGGCTTGTTGGATCTGGTAAGCCATAAGGAAGGACATCGTTAATTAGCCAAGAGTTACTAATCCTGTACTACAAGTTTTACCCAATTTAAAGAAACCATTAGGTAATCCATTCAATGCTTTTGGGATCTCTTTGTGCAACAAGGGTGGAGAGTTGGGGGGGGCGAAGGGGAATCGTGAACTGGTCCTGACATGCCAGTAGGAAAACATTGTATCACAGAGATGGACTTTGTTTATTTTAAATCTGCATTTTCTTTGAAATTTTCACTTTCTTTTGTGAGCCTTGTTTCAAAGCAAAGCAGGTAACAGGAACCCTTAATGAAAGTCCCTTCTGAGCAGGTAGAAGGAGCACAGTGACAATTCCCCTCATGAATATGAGCCTGCCCTGAACACACTGGTTTGTTTGCAGACGTTTACTTTGGAATGCAAATCCCTACAGACACTCATTATGCTCCATTTCGGCTCTCCTCAGCCTGCTTTACAGTCTGCCTTCTCTAAACACCCCTAAGAGTATTTCTCTTTTTCTTGCTCAGTTTTTAGTTTTGCACGCCACTGGAAATGTTCCCATTGCTGGCAGGGTCTCCTGTGGGTCGGTGCTTGGGTTGATGTGAGGAAGGGGAAGGAGCTTGGATTTGGCTGAAGAGCTCGGGCCTCTCCCCTTCCCTCCATACGCGTTGCATCTGCAGCTCATCCTGACTGCGGACCCGCCAACAAAACCCATGAGCATTAACATGAAAGCAAATAACTCAAATGGTACTTTGAATGAAATGGGTCACTGAGAAAGACTGAGAGTATCTGGAACAGTACTTCTAATCTTTGAAGGAAAGTGTGTAAAGACAGCTAAAGAAAATTTCTCTAATGCTGAAGAATAAAGAAATGTTTCCAGGGTGACTATTTCAGTAAGGTGTACTTTATAACAATCCTACCACTAATGCTGTTTTAAACGGTGACATCAAAAAGTTGTATATAGGGAAGTCTAATAGTTTTGCTTGTGTAAGTGTCACCTGTAACTTGTGTCACCTCTTTCATTCTTTTTCGCGCCCTCCCAGTTTTGTACCTCCTGAAAGAAGGAGGCTTTTGCAGCCTTGGCCCGTGTCAGTGACACTGCCGCCTTGGGCTGGTGCATATGCAGGAGAAATCAGAACTGGAACAAGTGGTGGAAAAGAGTTTATTGGCTGCAGTGAGGTATATGGTGAGAGACATAAGACCAGAAGAAAAGTTGAGAGATTATTGACTTTAAATTATAGTTAATTTGCAGAGCAATAAATGAATCACAGGTGGAGATTCCTGCCCCAGTGAGATGTGCATAATATATATATATATATATTAACCAGCTCAGCCAGTCGTTTTCATTGAATAGCTTTCCTTCGGCGTTTTGATGATTGCAAGCTCTTTAACCTGACAATGTCAGCTCTACCTAGCTCTGTGTGGCACTTGTCATGATAAGGCTGCAAATCACTGGAGAAGAGAGTTCAGTGTAGTATCCCTCTTCTACACCCAGGGAGACCAACGTGCAGCACGGAGTTGCAGAGAAGGGGCACAGCAGGAGCGAGCAGAACCCTGAGTTCATGCTTGCTGGTGGATCTCGTTGACGGTGGAGGATACCACCTGCCCATTCACACTGTCATGGACAATTGCTTTGATCTTCCGATTGGTCAGCCGAGCATGTTCTGACAGAAAAAGAAAGGTTAATTAGACAAGAAGCAGCGCTGAGACAACACGATGCAGAGAAAGCTTCATTTACAGTAATTTACCAGCTACTCCTCAACTGATTTATCTTTACATGTTTCCCTTTAAGTCAATACTTATGATTGCTCTTTGTACTCCAGAGTCACCCGAGTCTCGGCCAGGTCAGGGCCCGTGAGTCACACAGCTACAGCCCAGCCAATGCAAATGGAACCTCAGAGCAGAGCAGCCTGAATGTCTGCAGGACACGCTCATGCCGGAATGGGAGTTTCCAGACATGCAGATTTTGTGTTGGCTCTCAAGCCCTGGCACTGATTTATTTAGTCACCGAATGGGGTCTCTGGGCCTCCTCGGGCACCAGGAGAGCTCTGGTCTTGAGCCTGAGCTTTGGACACGGGTTTGACTGACAGAGGTCGGGCTGAGACAGTCCAGGAGAGTGCAGACACAGCAGAAGGTGCTCTGAAGTGCAGCCCTTCACGAGACCGATGAATCACTGACATTATTCTCAAATATGGCCTACATGAGAATTAACTCAGAGTTCATTCATGTAAGGTTAAAATTATTCTGAGTAGAATTTGATTGAAAATGACAATAATTGAGAGTCACTATAGAAAAAAAAAATAAGGGACTTTTACCTTTAGCTTTTGATTCGGATTTTCTTGCTATCCTGTAAAGATAAAAGAGAGAAAAAGTAATGATTATACTAATTTCAAGAAGTTATTCATTCCCTCCTTCTCACTGATTCTAAGGAGACCTCATAGCACTACGAGAGATAAAATAAAAAAATAAATAAAGGAATGAGAACTTTTCAGTAGTCCCAGGCACAGCTGCGCCCAGCTGGAGCTGTTCCTGTCCCCGTTCACCCCTGCCTGTGCTGGGAGCTGCTGCAGCTTCTCATTGTCCTGAGTTCTCAAGCTGATCTCGTTTGGGCTGACGACAGATACCCCGGGCTTGGTGCCCCCCGAGATTTTCACTTATAAAGGCTTCTAATCGTCCTTTTTCTGATCTTGTATAAATAAGACATTCCCTGTATGTATGATGAGAGAATAAAGAATAGAGGCCCAAAGGGTTCTGAGTGCAGGGGTTTCAGACGAGGCAGAGGTGGGGGAACCAAAGAACCCATCGGCAGAGGGGCTCGCTCTGGGCTCACCGACCTGATGCTGTGTGCTGGCACTTGGAACTGCAGGTGCTGACCAAAAGAGATCTAAACTTGTCTCTGGGCTTCTTTTTGATCTAGAACTTGTTTTGAAGATAGGAAATGACTATGAATTTTACTGAAATTAGCATTTTTTCCTATGCTGAGATAGGCATGCTGTGGGAATGTAGTTTTGGTTTTTTTTAATAAAAAGTTATATTAATTTAGATAATCCAAATTACATGGGTACAAGTTTCTCTGTACACTAAGTGGCTCAAGCTTTTTATTATGATCCATCATATTAAAATACCAACCCTTGATGTAGTATGGAACTCACAGACTTTGATTAAGCATAAACAAACAAACAACAAATAACCCGAATATGAGAAGTCTCCTCTCATCTATTCCAGTCAGGGCAGCTTCGCCTTACCCGTCAACATTCCCTTCCAGCAGCAGGCGGTAGGTGGAAATTTCCTTCTCCAGGCGGGTTTTGATCCCGAGAAGAACCTTGTATTGGTTATTTTGCTGCTTAATGTCATGACGAACCTGGCTCAGCTCTTCCTCACATTTGGAGATGATCTGCTGCATGTTTTGCAGTGCAGCAGCATAGTAATTCCGAGTGTCCGCCAAGGTGTCCTCCAGCATGCGTTTCTGACAGAGCAGATAATACCAACACTGCGGTTATTATTTATGTGGTAGATACAATGCAGAAATGCCAGCAAATTTGGTCTCTGGCTAGAAGATCACAAAATTAAGACTGTGGTAATTGAAACACTTATGCATTTGCATGACTATTCCTGTGCAGACAGCAGAGTCATGGAGCTGTGGCGTGTGTGCATAATGAGAGGCAAACTCTGGGTAATTAGTCCCTGCCATACTCTCTCTGCTCAGAAGCTGTGCTCCTGGAGCTCTGACTCTTCTGTCAGTTCTGCATTTGCTGTGCAGAAGCTCCAAAGTCTCCGAGTCATGGATATGTGAGCTTTAATCTATACTAGAGCTGAGTCATAGTTTTGAAGATTTCCCACCAACATTTTTCACAGTTCAAATACTTCATGCATTATAATAGCAGTTGTAAATATGAACTTTGTGTTACTATCTGTCTTCTTGGGCATTTTTTCTCTTTAGATCATGGAGACAGCTATCCCATCTCTGCTCTTTCTTCTCCCCATATTTTATTCTGAGGAGACACATACATTTTTCACTTTTTGGTGATGGTTGCTGAACCTTTTTTGCATATTCTGGCAAAGTCAAGTGTGGTCCCAACTCCAATTTCACTGGTACTTTAATAATTACAATAAAGTTCTGCTAGGCTATGGATTTAAGTGAGGAATTGTTCCGTGCCAATTTCTGAGCTATTAGGAAGTAGAAATGAGATGCCAGAGAGGTCTGCAGTAGGTACCTTACTCATCTGTGCCTGCAGCTCGATGTCCAGGGACTGCAAAGTACGTGTGAGATCCTTGATCTCGTTCTCATTGCGCTGTATCTGCTCGGGGTTGGGGGCTGCTGCCAGAGACAGAGCTGTGCTCTAGGGACCAAAGAAAGGCAAGGTAAAAGCTGCCGAGTCTGGCCACTCATGAACAGCAACAGGGATCCTTGACATGAGCAGAAAATAGCCGTTACCTGTTCTTTGTACCAACTGTCCAGGCTTTGACGATTCTTTTCAATTATGGCTTCATAATCTTCTCTTATTTGTGCTAGGATCTTGGCTAAGTCTTCAGGAGGTGCCGCATTTACTTTTACATTGACTTTGAAGTCTTGTGATGAGCGATTTGCTTCCATATCCTAATCATATATTGGCAGAGGAAACAAGCAAACTTGTTTATGAAAGTGGAAAGTTTTCATTCCTGCCTTGACTTCTTCAGTTCCATCCTCTCACATAATCCAAAATATTATTTTCATTATGCTAGGCTAATTGTTACAGATATTCAGTTAACACTATTTGCAAAATTTATACATGGGTAATACTATGCCATGACTTAAACCAGAGACTTGTAGCTGCTTCTGTGGCAGAACTGTGCCAGAGAACTCACTCTCTGGCACGGGAGATCTTTCATAGAATATTTCGGGAAGATACATACATAATGGAGAAGCACTGACCTTTTTATATTTCTTTATCTATTGGGAACCCAAAACCTTTGATGAAAATCTAACAGTAATTTCATCTTTCTTACCCTCCATGTTAATATTTATGGAACTATAACTAAGTTTACAGGAGAGTAATGTAAAAGTTCTATGTAATTGTTACAGGAATAATTGGATTAAAGCGTATAATTACTGTGTAAACAACATAATTACAGGACAAGTCAAGCAGGTACGGTAACATTCCTTTCGGTGTAGCACAACCGTGTGTGCTAGGTACCATTTTCAAAAGCGCCCAGGCAAAGCGGCGTTTCAGGGTATGACATCACGGCCTCCGAAATGCCAGTGGACTGGACACGCTGATGTCTCTGCTGGTTGCCCTGGGCTATTGGAGCCGTTCAGCAGTGTCCTGGGCTACAAGGGGATTGGCCAAAGGCAACTTCACCTACTGCTGTGTAACCCTTGTATTTCTGTTCTCCTTTGCAAGTATTTCTGAGAACATTTCTGTTGGATATGTAAGGCATTATTGGCTACATGTGACAGAGGGACAGGATCTGGGAGAAAACACAGCAATTTGTTATCCCTTCTGAAATCCCAATTACATTGGTAAAGTAGCACACAAACTTTGTGCCTCATCTGACTCTTGTTGGCTGCTTTAGAAATATGGTTAGGTTCTGAATCATCAATCCCATTTATAGACTGTGGATCTTACTCAAAGCTAATTACATGGTAGCGAAGATTGGTGTGATAGGATTTTACCAAGTGGAGCTTTTCCTACCTCCTCATGGTCTTTCCTCCTGAGGATGTGCTCTTCTCTCAAGCCTTCAATTTCCATTTCCAGGTCTGTTGTAATAATGGTCAGGCCATCGAGCTCCTTACGCAGGTTCTCAACATCAAGCTGCACTCCCTGCCTGCGAGACTTCTCTGCTTCATACCTTGGTCAGGAAAAAGAGGATAAAGTGTGTTTGCTGAGAGCAAGCGGCTTCTACCCTCTCGGATAAGGGGTATCAGAGAGAAGTAGACTTGCTGAAGACCTCTATGTAGGGAACTAGAGAGAGCAAAAAACTCTGTTTCTAAAATATGTTATTTGAATATTCTTGAATAGTCTTGAAAATAAGATAGGTTTCGTTATTGTTTTTCTTCCTTCCTCACAACTCCTCCTATATGGTATGAAATAATTGCTCTTTCTTTCCTTTTTTTTTTTTTTGCATTTTAATATTCACCAGGTTGTGAAAGCTTTGAGAATATTCTCAAAAAATTGCCAATAAAGGTGCGAACGCAGTGTCAACAATCAATACTTTCTGTAGTTTTCCAAAATGATAACTTTTCAGGCCTTCAGAAAACAGGGAGAATGTCACGGAAGGCAATTATTACTGTTCCTCTCTGACCTCTGCAGTTTGCCCTCTGTAGGAGCCAAAGGCAGAAAGACACGGCCATGTCTTCCCTTGGGCACATGAAGCACTTTTGCTCCTCAGAATCTCTGCCTTTACTTCATTTTTTGTGGGCACTATTAATGTTCCCACATTCAATCCTCAGACTCATTCTATAACTCCATCCAGTCTCTCAAAGTAGTTCCACTGCTCCCCTCCTGACACTACTGAGTGCTAGAGGAAGGAAGGCAGGGGGAGGGGAGGCCTTCAGAGTCTGAGATTCTCACAGTATTTCCAAAAGCTGAGATTTTTTTTTAATAGCTGATCGTCATCTGTTGAAAATAAGACAAATCTTCATGATTCCTAAGAAGTCTAACTTACAGAAATGTAAATTCCTTTCCTTTGCAAAGATCTGCCTGGACGTTTTCTGTCCAAGCATTTTGGCTTTCTAATTGGTCTGAGAACTCTCTCTCCACCATGTGCTGAAAGGCCCGACCCTGAGCTGGGGGCCCCGGGAGCCCCCGGCCAGTCACTGGGGCAAAACCTGTGCGACTCCAAAGCAGAAGATACTGAAGGACGGGTATTTCCTGCGGAGCTGGCCGGCGGAGGGGATAAGTACAGGAAATAGATTTGGGCTGGACGGGGGAAGCACAGTGCAGAGAGGGCTTAATTGCGATTCCCAGATGACAGTTTTAAATGCCTTTTGTCACAAGTATCAAGTGTCTGCTGTAAAACCTGCTTTTCAGGACCTCGACTAAGTATCACAAACAGGGTGACTCAAGATTGTTCAGCAATCATTTGTGGTTTGTACATCCTTTTTATCCTTTTTGAGCTGTTTTTTTTCTATTCTACATTGGTTTTATTTATCAAGTCTCACCAGAAAACCTCAGCAAAATCAGTTTCATATTGGATTATCAAGAAAATGCAGTATTTTCCTTAATCCTCTTTCAAACTTAATCAGGAAACCAAAGAAGAGCTTACTTGAGCCTGAAGTCTTCAGATGCCATGTTGGCGTTATCAATTTGTAAAAGGATACTGGCATTGGTGATCTTGCCATCCTCAATCTGGAAAACAGAGAATCCAAGAGGAGACTCAGTGTTGCCGTATGTGGTGGTGAATAACCGGTGCTGGCTTAGACTCCCTGCTGCTTGTAGGCAGCGTCTAAATAGTGCCATGTTAAGGAGAGTACATGAATGGAAGAAGCTTAGTTTCCCAATTCAATTAGATGTTATTGCAGTTTTTGTCCATAATCTTACTTTTCTCTTTGTCTTACTTTTCTGGATCTGAAGCAGGAGGAGTTATTTTATTCCTGGTCAGATAGAGGGTATGAATAATATTACACAAACATCATGGTATATTACACAATAACCATCCCTGTCTTCCTCTCTTTTTGTGAACTGGGTTTGATTCTGTTCAGTGTTGCTGGGAAAGCAGCCTTGTCACCCTCAGGGCAAGTTTCAGTAGGAACCGTTAAGCTATGTCCGAGTACAGTCAAAACGCTGGCAATGATAAGCTGAGAAGCAAGCATGTGCAGAAACAGCTCCCTGAGTCAGTGTTGCGCTGCAGAGGCACAACGATGATGGTGGGAGCAACTCATGAGCAGGACCCCTCAAGTCCACCCTGTGCTTCAGTCTGGAGTCACACTGATTGTCATTTGGACGATAACACTGGCATCTAATTGTCATGGTCCATTCAGTTATTCACCTCTAACTGTCATGAATGGTCCAGCAGCACAGAGTGATTAATTCATGTTTCTGGCTTTGCTTCGGGATGTTGAAAATTGCCCTAAAAGGCACAGGAGAAAGTGCAGCTCATCATTTGTTTCATGTACAGCATGTGCTGAAAAGACATGCAAGTCCCTGTTAACATGAGATAGTTGTGAACTATAGACTGAATATGAAAAGCTCAGTATTCCATTCAAAATCTTTGAAACAATTCTAGCGGGAACTCATACAAAATTAGGAGGAACTAATAATTGTGGGGCGTCGTGTCCTTTTCTGGCAGAGAGGAAAGAGGACGGCTGCTGTTCCAGCGGCTGCCCTCACTCAGCACTTCCATAGCAAAAGAAGGGGCGTTACGGCTGCACAGAAATCATTAGCCTTTTACAGAGCTCTCAGCACCTTGAAGTAAAACTTCCCACACCTAAATGAATCACAAAGAAACAAGGAAATGACAAAATTGTCCCGAAGTGTCAAAAGTTTACCCTTCGTAGTAAAAAAGAAGGTGCTTGTGGAATGTTTTAACTAATCTGTTAACAGACCGTACGCTCGTGGGCAATTAGCAGCACCTTTGGCTACTGCCCTGGGCCAGGATGAAGGCCGGCTGAAGAGGTGTAACCATACCCTAAACTGCCTAGAACGGGTTGTCAGAGAAGAGGCGATTCTTGAATCCATCCTTAGAGAATGGTAAACTTTACTATGGAAGGAAATAAGGCGATGAGAAAGCAGCGTGTGAGTTCTTCAGCTTCATAACCACACTGCAATACTTTTCTAGAAACGCTTTATGGCTCTTTCTGTGCAATCGGAAGGAACAAAGAATACAGGAAAGGAGTTACAGTTGTGGGAGTTCTGCCAGCTGCCGTGGGGTACGGACTGCTGTGCCGGTGAGCAGTGCGTTTCCAGCGTGGACATTTATCTGTTCAGTTATACAAATTTCTTCACTACATCCATCATGAGTATGGGTGCATCACTAATAACAATCTGCAAACTTACAGATAATTTAATTAAGAACTCACATATTACTCTATACAAAATACACCCCAATTCCTTCTCAAAACAGATGTTTCTCAATAAGGGTTCCTGCACTGACTTCTTCCTCAGCACGTCTTGTGTCCTTTGTCCAACATCAATGCTGTTGGACAGCAAACTGCTCTGTAAATCAGTTTGCTTATTTAGTGGTACCAGATGCTTGAACGAGACATTTACCTGAGGAACTGGTGCTGTTGTGCTGTGTACCTGGGTCAGAATGGAGCCAGGGTGGAGCAAGGGAACTGCAGCTCCGGCTGACATGGTCATCCAGAACCCAGGTGTCCAGGAAGGAGCGTGGTCCCAAGGTGGGACCCACATGGTTATACGCCTCTGAGGTCAGACAGCCAGTACCTCACAGACTTATTTGATACAGGATCCTAAATTTTTTCTAGATTTCATTTTAGGTGCTAAATTAGTTTCACCTTTTAAATTAATGGTTAATTAATTTAATTATGATTAATAATTAGAGGCTATATTTTTCACTCATTTTACTGGCAGTCGTGGTCCGAATTGCAATAATTTATAGAGAAAGTAAAAATTCTGGGTTAAATCACTGAATCGTCACCTGTAAAAGATCCTTTAATGGCCCTTCCTCCCCAGCGTGAGCACCGTGCGCAGCCCCCGCTGCCTGAGCCGGTCTCAGAGGTGCCTGTGGCCAGCGATCGCTGGTTACGTGGGGAGTGGTAAAAATAAGTGTTTTGGGTACAACCTGCTCAAAAGTGCGGGCTTTATCCCAGTCAGCGTCATGCCTTTAGTCTTAATGCCTTCCTAAGGATTTCTGATTTATTAGTTCCAGATCAATGGGAGCACATTTATATTCTTGATGAGCAAGTTTTTATCTCGGGATCAGTTAAAAAAAAAAGCGCTCGAGTGCTAGTTCTGGAGACAGATGACCTTTCTGTATCCTTAAAAGAGAAATAGGTGATGACAATTCTGGCTCTCCGTACACATTGTCTGTGGTCGGAGCAACTCATCTTCTGCCTGGAGGCAACACATTTACCAGCGAGCAGGGAGTTTGATTAAGTCCCGGCCTCAATCAGCAAAGATGCAGGATAATTCCATTTCCAGCCCTTTGGAAAAAAAAGCCTCTCAGGGTCTTCAGAATGCCAAGTGACCGTATTATAAAAAGTGGAGGGAAAGCTACAGCATTGCATTTGGAATAGCTTTGGTTTTTGCCTCATATGGCTGTGTAAAGTTAATTACACTGATTAGTCACACAGATGGTTACAGTGCTAGGTATGTTAATTATGAATACAGATTAATACTATGCTTAAATTTGAAGACACGTGAGTTTGGGAGATTGAAAGAGTTATTGTTGAACGTTAATATTAACTACTGGCAGGAACCAGAAATTCTCCTTTTAATTATAGTGAAAACATCCACAAGGAATTTGTCACTGCTATTTTCTTAATTACAATGAAGTATTTTTCCATCTGATTACATAAGCTCATTGGACCCAAAGCTCCTGCAGTTTCATTGTCTGCTGCCACAGGAATCAAAGAACTGAAACGCAGGAGTATGTCTGCAGAGAGCGGCGTGAGACGAGGCAGTCTCTTCGCCTCGCCTGCTTTCTAATTTGCTTGAATACATGTGCAGTCAAAAAGAGCAAATTCTGCCAGACATCGATACCCAAACCACAGTTTCAGGTACAGAAACCAGCGCTCGGCAGCACACAGACCTCTTCG
This sequence comes from Limosa lapponica baueri, assembly GCA_002844005.1. Taxonomy (NCBI): domain Eukaryota; kingdom Metazoa; phylum Chordata; class Aves; order Charadriiformes; family Scolopacidae; genus Limosa; species Limosa lapponica. The sequence continues at coordinate 58,672 of KZ506655.1, forward strand.
TACTCTCAGGCTTTGCAGGATCCCCCTTGTCTCCTTCCAGCCTTTCTTTCTCGTAACCCATTCTCCTCCTCGGTTATGCCCAGGTCCTGTGACCACTTGCATTAGTATTTCTAACATTTAAGAGGTTTGATTTAACTTTCTGTAAAGGAACGCCATCAGCATAAACGAGTCCCCAGATTCCTTAAAGGAGCGTAGAATGACAGAGTCACAGCTCTGACTTACCTGTCTTTGCATGTCAGTGACGTTTTGCTCGTACTGGTTGAAGTCATGCCTCTTGCCGTGAGACTTTGCCTTGTGCCACTCTCGGATGCAGCTCTCCAGCTGAGCGTTTGCTGCTTCTAAGGAGCGGACCTTCTCCAGGTAGGCAGCCAAACGGTCATTCAGGTTTTGCATAGTCTGTTTCTCATTGCCCCCCAGGAAGATGCTCTCCCCATAGTGCTCGCCGAAGCCTCCCCAGGGTGCCCCTCCTCCGGCAGCCAGCCAGAGGGGTCTGGCAGAGGAGAAGGTTTGTGAGCTGCTGGCACCACCATCTGCACTTGAAGGTCTGTAAGAAATTCCTTGCTGGGCCAAACCACACCCTGCACTACCCCGGAGGGACCCAGAGAAAAGCTGGAACGGGCCTTGGCTGGTACCCATGTTGTGAATCTAACCCAATGTTTGACTGAGGAGCACTGAGCGGCTCCTTAGCCTTCCCTGAGCAGCTTTATGCCTTTTCCTGTGGGAGTTTCCCTTCGATGAATGACTACAGCAACAAGATTGTGTCATCGTGAAACGTGCTTCCTCTTGGTCAATTCCGAAGCATTTATGAGCCTGCACACACTGTTGTTGTTATTTGGAATCGCAGCCGCATACCAGATCGCTTTCCTTTTGCTTGTTTTGTTTGGTTTTTTTTTTCTTTTTCTTTTCATATTGTAATAGTGAGGTGTGGCTAAAATCAGGAGGTGTGGAACAGGATCAGCTCTGCCTCAGACTTTTTCTAGCCCTGTGGTTCGTATCTTATATTTTCCTGCTTAGGAGGGAAGAGTATCATCCATTACGGAATAAACGGAGAGCTGGGGCAGGGATGGCTCTCGAGATCCTTTCTTTCTGGTGTAATTCTCAGGCTTTAGAGTTACAGCAGTTTGTGAATCCTGAAATGCAGTGTGTCCTGTGGAGCTGTCACTAACATACTGAACAGCTTCAGCCTGAGGGAGACGAGAGGCTTTAATGAAGTTATCCAGCCTCTGTCATCGCACTGAAACTGCGGTCCAGAGCAGGGCCCTGCAGTTCCCTTCAGCTGCCCATTGAAATACATGAGAATTAGGTACTTAACACTATTTTCTAGGGATTCGAGGTTCAGTGGCATTTCAGTAGTCTTGCTGAAATAGATACTAGTGCAGGAATTTCTTCCTGTAACTGGAATTAATTATATTGAGATATTTATATGATTAATTATAGAAAATATTTAGAGTATGAGTTTGTAACAACACTCGAAAAATTCAAGTGATGATTTAAAGCTACCAGCCCTAAAAACTGACCTGGCAATCATGCAAAAAGAGTCTTTCTCAGAAGTTTCAGTAACCTTCTGTCGAACTTCTTCCATCAAATATAGAATGGGCAACTCTGCTGCAGAGATTTTCTTATTCCTCATGCTGATAAGCAGGGAGTGAATTGTGTTCCCGTGGCACCAGCCGGGGTTACTGGGTTCCCCGTGTCCTTCCAAGTGGTTCTGGGCCGTGGCTGAGGGCTGGGCTGGGGGAGGCTTTGGGAAGAGGTGGGAAACCGGGTGGGCACGGGCTGGTTTTCCTGAGAGCAGCCGAGGGCTCGGCTCTTGAACAAGATCCTACTTAGCACCGTTACTCATCGGAGTGGGGGGCTCAGAGACGCTACAGACCAGAATTGCACTCTCCTGGAAGGAACCTGAAGGAATCTTTTTTTTCTCTTGTTTGTCTCATTTGAAATGTTCCAGCGATAGGGAATCGCTGCTCCTCACCCCTCCCCGGGCTGCCTCCAGCACTCCTTTGGGAATTGGGCAGGTTCGGAGCTCCTCCTTGCGGCTCGGTGTCAGCTCTGCCAGCACCCGGGGATTTTCCTTTTACCAGTTACTTTCCACTGAGTGCATATTCCTCCTTGTTCCTTAAGCACTTCATTGTATAGAAATGCTAACATTTTTAATTGTTTGGGGAAATTAATCACTGAAGAGGTGGTTTTCCAATAAGTACAAGGTATTTGCTATCACAAAATGTTCTCGTAATGGCTACTATTAATAGATGCCGTTCGGTTTCAGCCCTGCTGCTTCAGAGAGAGGAGCCTGAAGCACCAGACAAAAAATGGAGGCCTAACTTGAAAAAAACCCCAAATTATAATAGAACCCATGGTATCCTGCTGTCAGTTCATCCCTCCAGAGTTTAATTTCAGAGTGAATTTTCTAGCCTGACAGTTCAGCAACTAATGTTGTATGAAGTATTACACTGAAATAGAAATACAGACATATGCACATAGTATTACGTGAAATAAAATGAGTTCTTTGTTTCACATGCAATTACTCAGTGAGATTCACACCTTGTCCGGCACCAAGACTGATAGTTTGTGAGACAGAATCGCCTCTGTCATGCTCCCTGAGAGCTTCATGGAATATCAGGCCATCGTGAAAAAGAGGATTGTCTTTTTTCTGGCAAGTAATATAGAACAAAGGTGATCTGGCCCATAGGAAGTGTTTGCTCTGAAGCTCAGCCTTTGTCAAGCTGGAAAAGGTGCCACACAGTTTTCATCACCACATGGTAAGGATCTATGGAAAGGACCAAAAAACTTCCTTCAAGAGCGGGCTGGCACTATGGGACATGGTTCTGGTGAGCCACTAAATCCCCGGGGTGCAGCAGGAAAGCGATGATCCGGCAGGAAAACCAGCCACCGTCAGCAGGTGGCACCAGGAGCTGGAGATGGCTGGTCCATGGACACCCCTCTGGAGCTCCTGGGCGGTCGGAGGAGCGCTTGGTCCCAGGATGCTTTCTCTGGGATCGTACTTGTTTTACTGAGTTGGAACACAAAAAAGCAAACTGAACTGAGTTTATAGGCTGCAGTTTCAGCATAGACAGAGTATTTTGACACCTCCATTATACGGGTGAATCCCCCGTGAGCATCACTTGTTGGTTCAACTCCTCCATCAGAAATATGAACGGAGCTGCCTGTGGCTGTAGAATGTCTCAGCGATGTATCTAACAGCCCCCTGATTTCTGGGGCAGGAAAAATATCTGTACTGTTTGGTGTTTCTTTTCTGGCAGACTTCGATGGTGCTTTGCCGAAATTTGCAAGAACCAATTCTCAGTTCTTTCCAGTGGGAATACAGCAGTTCAGGTGATTCTTACCCACGGTAACACCAAGGATCCTGTGCCTTCTCGTGCCTAAACTGTGGGGCTGGTGTCTGCAGCGTAGGTATTTTATTTTAAATGTCACAAAATAGAAGACAAAAATTAGTGGCTCTAAGGAGGTGCAAAGAAATAAAAAAATACATAATTCTAGAAATGATACCGTTTTTGTGGATACTATTATGTGGATTGAAATACCCAGCAATGAAGATAGCAAAAAAATTATCCAAACTGGTCGTGTTAGCAAAATACAGCATTTATGGACATGTTTTATGTGCTTCTGCAGTTGGGATTTGCTGGCCTCTTACACCTTTACGTGTCTCCCTTGATGACACTGCTGGACGTTGGCAGAGCAGCCCCCTGCAGAGGAAGGCGCGTTGCTAATACAAGGGGACAGTACGGGGCTGCTGAGGCTCTTCGTTATGGAAGAAACCGAGAAAGTCCCAGCAAGCTCTGCTGGAGCCATTCATTCCACCTGGGCCTTGCCCAGTGCTTGCTCAAGAGTGAAGGGAATTCGCCTTTTTGCTGAAGGAAGTGCAGGAACATAAATATATATATATAGACAAATATTATTTTTTTTTTTCAGAGGTGCATTTTATTTGTGCACGAGTTGGAGTCATGTTGTACACTTTGAATTCACAACAAAGCACTTAAGGATTTTTGCATTATCTTCTAAGTTTTTTACCGATAGTAGCTTCAGATTCCTGGGAGAATCTGATGGCACTTTGTATCTGTCCATTCATCATCACCTTTATTATTATTATTAAAGTTATTTTTGTTATTGTTGTTATCCACCGAGCATCTCTTGTTGGGGTTACCCTGTGTATGGCAATGCCACGACAACTTCAAAAAAACAACATTAGACAGGATGTATTTGCACAAGCAGAACAGAAACTTTATTATGTAGGTTCTTTCATAAGGAAACTGTAACAGCTACTGACAGAAACCAAGCTTGTCATCTCTGACCAATGAGCATGTAAAAAGGGAGAGCAAGTTTGAGGAAAGACATCAAGTGGTTGCACATTCTTGGATTACATTCTTGTGATATGGCGAAAGTAAAAGGGTATTTCTTCTGGCATTAGCCAACGTGGAGGCTGTGCTGGTTTTCTACCGTGCAAGAGGGGATTCAGTATTTCTCTATTAGAATCTCCTGTCGCGAGCAGGAGCTCTTCCGTCATCTTCCGCACCCGTGCGAACTCTTCCGACGCTTGAAGGTGCTGTTGTAGGGGAAAAAAGTAAATTCAACAAGGGGGAAAAAGAAAAGCCCTGCTAACACGCTGAAGAGCCCTGTGATGGGGCTTTTGTTTCCTCACAAGATCTTTTTCACGTATCAAAGGGGGAACTGCCTTTACATCTTCTCTCCCTCCTGGTTCCTCTCAGTAAATCTTAGGGGTGCACATCACATCTCAGATTTGGATGTATCTTACATGTTGTGTGAATCAGCAGAAGAATTTAGGAATCTTTGGGAAATTTTGGTATTTTAGCATCCCAAGAGGAGTTCATGCAATCATTTTGGCAAGCTACTGGTTTCAAAAGTGCACATAAAGTAGAATAAAGTCTCTTAATGATAAAGAATGAGGTCATTGCAGAGAGAATGTAATCTGTGTTAGTAAGAAATCCTAAGCAAAAAAAATACGTTTATCTAATCCTATTTTGTTAATTCATTTAAGCCCCTCTTTAAATCAAAATTTTTCTTACCGTCTTTAGGGTTCACTCCTGACATCCTGTGGAAAAGAAGAAAGATCTGGTTAACGACTATCACTGACCCTGTCCACCGAGACCATTGATCCGTTTGGGAACTGCTGCGTGTGACCAGCTGGGATTTCCCACCGCTGCTCTCCGCGGGGTGTTCCTCAGCTGGGCTGGTACCAGCGGTGGTGTTAAAGTGCTTTCTGCTGTGAAAGCCACTCCTATGTCCTCGATAGGAAATATGAACAGCAGTCGGACCAGTTCATGGTCCTGATATGTCTCTATACACTTCTCCTCAAAATGTCACGATCTAGGAACAATATAAGGAGCAGATTCCTCCTCAGAAATCAGAAGTAACTCCATGTGTAGATCAGATATGAGAAGTAGGCCCTAAAATGTAGATTTTACTAAAGGAAGCACCAAGTTCTGTTCTAGCTGGGAGTACTGGTGTATGATGATGGATATCTTTACCTCTCTGCACAAGTGTAGAATACCAAGAGCTAAAGAAATACTGAGAACAGGTGTTTATAGGTTATTTCAGGCTGAAGGCCTGTTCCAGTGCAGCAAGAGGATTATATGGTGCCTGGTGCCTTCTATAGTTCATTGTAGTCAAAATGCATTTGTATTTTCAAATCATCAGCACAATTGATTTGGAGATTTAGCTTGAGTTATAGCAATGCCTGAGATTTTGCCAGGTGTCTGCTTTGCCATTGCTCAAATGGCTGTGTGCGCAGTGACTCTCATTAGGAACCTGGAGTCAGCGTTAGCAACCTCAATTACTGCTTTACAGCGTGTCACGTTATTAACCTTATCTGATCATCATAGGATTGTAAATAGTAACATACTGAGAGTCCTGGCCCTCCAGCAGCTGCCGGTACGTGGCGATTTCCTGCTCCAGGCGACTCTTGATGTCCATGAGCATTTTGTACTCCTGGTTCTGACGCTCCATGTCGCATCGGAGCTCGCTCAATTGCTCCTCAACGCTGGTGATGAGGGCCTGAATCTGTGCCAGCTGCGCGCAGTATCGGCCTTCCGTGTCCCGCAGGTTGGCTTCCAGTCCTGCTTTCTAAAGGGAGTAACATCAGAAGAGGTTAGAACACAGCTGTCCCACCAGGGGGGAGCCGGAGGAGAGGCAGGATGGGGAGGGAGGAAGGGCAGGGTGTGTTAGTGGTGGCTCCTGCCCGGGGCAGCTCCGTACCATGCTGAGCTGCGACTGGAGCTCGATCTCCAGCCCCTGGACCGTGCGTCTCAGTTCTGTGATCTCCGATTTGCTGGTCTGTATCTCTTGTGTGTGGCTGGCAACTTCGCGGTTCAGCTCGTCAGTCTGAAACAAAAAAACAACCGTAAAATCACACACACATTGCATAAAAATATTTAAAATTATTTTGGGAAATGGAGGGCCCATCCCCTCTGCTGGGCAGTAACAGCGGGGCAGCGCGTCAGTTTGG
>KZ506655.1:133036-144210 GCA_002844005.1 Limosa lapponica baueri
GAACAGCACCAAAGTTACCTCCAAGAACTGCAGTGGGTTCTAAATGCAAATTCAGAAATAAGCTTCAAATAGAGGAGGAACACAAAAAGGGGGATTACCTGATTTTGAAGATCTTCGATTTCCTTGTAGTAGCAGCTGTAGTCCCGGGGCTCGCAGGAGAGGCCCTGTGTCGCGTACCACTCCCTGATCCTGCACTCCAGCTCTGCGTTTTCCTTCTCCAAGCACTTCACCTTGTCCAGGTAGGAAGCCAGGCGGTCGTTGAGATTTTGCATGGTGACCTTCTCATCGCAGGATGAAAGCAAACAGTCGCTACCAAGACCACCAACGACCACACCGCCTCCAATGCCAAACCCAAGGCCATTGCCATAGCAGTTGCCACCTCCATAGCTCCCACCAGCCAAGCTACCAACACTCAGTCCCCCTCCATAATTCACTCCACCGCAGTAACTCCTTCCAGAAAAACCTCTGCCACTGCCTATCCCATAGGAAGAAATCCGAGCTCCACCACCACCACCAATGATACAGCTGCCACCACTGCTCCTGCCTTTGCTAGACACCGTAATAGTCTCCTTAATGTTGCAACTCATGGCGACAGCAGCTGGAAATGCAAGCAGAAGCCCAAAGCAAGATGCACAGCTTGATATTAAATCAGACTGCGAGCTGTCCGTGGCGGCGAAACTCTATTTATACCTTCCACAGTGGGTGTCACCTCTGCCTCTTCCCATAAGGCTGGCTACTCCAGCCATTGGTGCCAAGAATAATTTCTCAAAGGGAAGTCTCCTTTCAAGAATCCTGGTAGACAAGGAAGATACTTTACATGTCTCTTGCTAATTTCAAAAATACATTAGCAATAATGTTTTATGAATCATCAGCTTTTTGTTTATGATGCAAACTTTACAACATTAAGCCAGGAAAAACACTGTCCTAAATTACATACCAGGAAGAAATCATTAAAGGTTATTGCATCAAAGAGCTCTTTATCTCTCATTAATTTATTTTCATTTTATTTTGAGTTGAATAAGCAGTTTTCATGCAAGGTGCTGATGTTGGAAAATGTAAGATGAAAAAGAAGGAATAAATACGAAGTTTGACTCTCGAATGATGTATGAGGAATGATGTAAGAACTTTGTGGAAAGATCAGAGACACAGAGATTAACCTTCAAGTCCCTGCGTTGGCAAAATGACAACTCCAGAGCACTCTGCTGCCAGACCAGTGAGATCGTGGAGTGATCTCCTAATGGACACGGTTGAGAGGTTCTTCCTGTACGCCCGTGGCTCTCCAGTAGCACACAAAGGGTTTGTTTCTTTGTGGGGAAAGGGTAAAATAAGGTAAAAGTACTTTACATATTTCCTGTCGTTCAGTGGAAGACACTTCTGCAGTTTTCAGCATTATGGATGTGGTTGTTGCTGGGGAAGGGTGGGTGCTTGGAAACAGTGAATGGGAGCGGAAACATCGATGGGCAGTTTCCCTGCCGGTACGTGCTGCGTCCTAATGAGAGGTTCGGGACTGCTGAACCGGGAGGTATAAAGGCAGAATTGCTGGTAAAGCTGCCAGAGCAATCGCTGCCCAGTGCAGCTCCCACTGCCTTGGAGAAGATGGGTTAAGTACAAACTAGAGGTTCTTCTCCATCACTAATGTCTCCAAATCTTACCTAGGCAAAGGCATTGAAAGGTAAGAATCCTTTCACTTGTCTGACATCAGAATTCAGGCTAAGCTCATTTTCTTGAGATGTTTTGCTGAGGCTCAAGAGCAATGGCCTTCTCTCTGGGACACCCTGTTTCTACTGGCCGTTGAGCAAGAGACAGGCGTTCCACGGCTTTCTGAAACCAGGCGTTTGCTGTAAGAAGTTCTCCAAGCCTGGTTCCCAGAGAACAAGTCCAACGCTTGCCCAAACCTCGCTCCCTGTCAGGACTGTGGATTGGAATAACTATTATTATGGCAAGTAAATAATCCCCCTTAGTGAAGGACGGAATTATCCCAGTGTTCATGGATTTGCCCATCACTTTATTGCTCTTCTCCTTATTTCTGTTGAAAAAGTGCCTCCCTTTATCTCTGCATCCCTGGATCCAGTACGTTGAAAGGCAGCAGCGTTCCTGGGATATCTCCATGGGCTGGAGACAGAGGTGTGGAGGGACTCGCTCACAGTGATTTACTGTTCTGGTTTGAAGTACTTCAAACTGGAACATTTACTCAAAGACAAAGAGGGAACCTCTGGCAGAGTCTGCAGTGGAACCTGGGTCTGCTGCGTCAGACTGCAGCGCCTGATGCCAGCCTGCCCTTCCGCCCAAGCTGTGCTCCCCTTAGTCCCCAAATACAAAGCTCAGAGTAGGTAAAAGCTCTAATAAAGTTACTGCGGGGAGGAAGGAATACCTGGATTTCATTATTAGGACTGGAGAGCGTAATTGGAGTCAGGGTGTGGTGGTAAGAATGAACCGAAACTGATGTAATATTGCCTCGCTCGAAGCTCTGCCCATCCTGCTCGTGATTCCTCAGAGTTTCCCAAGCGCTGTCTGCAGCAAGCACCTTTTCTGAGTGAGCACACATTCCTTCCTCTGCTCCACGGTTATCATTTAGCACATCAGAGTAATGCAGCAGAAACACGGAGTGACTTACTGCTTTGTGGGAGCGGAGGATGTCTACGTGCCTATTGCGGTAATTCCTGCGGAGAGGATGGCTCCTGCTCTTCTGAGACACATTGGCCCCCTGTGGGCCTGGGGCTTTAGACGTCAGACCCCCCCTCTCTCTGCTGCGGGCACCTTTGCCCGGGATCCTTCCATGGCACATGCTTGCCCTCTTTCTTGCTATTTTTCCTTTTTGTCTTCAGGAAATGGGTGCTCGGGTAAAATTAAATAATGGTTCTGAAGACCTTAAAAATAAATTAAGCTCTTTTTTTTTAATCCCTGCTATTTTCATTCAGTTATTTGAACTCATAAATTTCCTGGGTCTGTCTCGTTAGCACAAAGAAATATGGAAATCTCATGGAAATGTAGTTTCCAGCCCAAGGTTTGTAGCTCCATAATTTACAGCTCCTTAATATATGGGTTGTTTCCAGGGTGTTTTCTGCTGGGGAACTGTTTATCACAAGCTGCCTTCTCATGAGCTGCTTTCCAGACGCATCCCAACTTGCAGGTCCACAAACAACATCACAGTGTCTCGGGAGCTGGGTCTGTTCCCCCCCGGGGGCTTTCCAGAGGCATATTCACAAAGTCTGGATCATTAGAGTCTTTCTGGCCATGTCATTAGGTCTCTTTCACCTCTCAGGAATTTAGGCCAGCTCCTCTGTGAAAGTGCCTGCTCTGCGCCTGCTGGACCCGGTGGGAAGGGTGGGAAGGCTTTGACACAGATCCGGGAACCTGGTGGAGCAGCTAGATGTCAGCAGCAGTTCGTGAGAGACCAGCCCGGCCCTGGTGGGAATCCTCTGGGGCTCCCAGAGGAGCGTGGCAAGCTTTTCTCTATCATGGCTAGCCTGGAGTTTCCACAAGACTGAAAAGTGGAAGAGTGTCAGTAGAGTATCTTTGTATTTTCAGAAGTGAGAGTGTGAGGACTCGCAGCCTGGGAAGCATGAAGGGCAGAAAGGGCAGCAGTGGGTTCTCTTCTTGCACTGAACAAGGTGGGAGAAGACAGTGGGAAATGAAAAAGGAAAGATTTGCTTTCTGACTGTCTCAGCCAGAGCTCTGAGAACAACTGGGTTATAGACAGAGGAGTCCAACCAATGGAAATTTGCCATTATAACCATGATAAGCATCTCTCTTTGATCTCTTGTGAAGTGCTGGCCTTACACGTCTGCTGAGAGATTTCTGTATCGTCTGGGGCTTTCTGTAGGGCTGGAACTGATCGTTAACGAAGACTTGATTTAGTCTTGGTTTAAAAACATCTGTCTACTCCTGTGAGTCATTATTGCAGTTGTTCCAGTGCTCCATTTTCTTATTGCGCTCCAGCCCCTGAATATGGTTGGGTTTAGTGTCTGGTCAGCGAAATAAAGGAAATTCCACTGAGACATCTGCTCTCCGTGGTCTGTCACAGCAGGAGAAGGGCACCTTTCACCTGCTCCCTCATACACTAATGCCTGAACTTCTTCAGCTTTCCTGGAGGGTTTCAGGTTGTGCTAAGTCTGTTTCTGTAGCACCAGAGACATCGGTGTCTATATAAAAGTGTGCGCACCATACTCTATAGGTGGTCCTGAAATGTCTTTCTCCTCCTGCCCCGAGGCTGGCTGTTCCACAGCCTCCAGCTTTTGACAGAAGAGGCACAACCAGGCGTTTTGCTCTGCCAGGTCACCTCATGAATGGAGATGGCTCTCTCTGTAAGAGCCACACGGCAGCGTAGCAGTGCTGCGGGTTCAGCTCTGACCCCGCAGAGTGGAATGGACACGTAAAACCGGTCACTGCTTGGCTTTCTGGGCAAACAGACAACTTAATGCTCAAAACACCCTCCAGCTCATAACGACTTTTAACTGAAAATTCTCCAAACCCAGAATGACTCTGCAGAGCTCACCACAGCCCGTTCCCAGGGAGCCTGGTTGAAATTCTTTGAAACAGAAGGATGACCAGTAAATGACTCAATCACTAGGTGGGAATAGATAGGGAGGAAGCCTTTTGCCTGCAGTCCTTTTCCCAGTGGGAAGATTCCTATAAAATGTAGGGGATAGGTGGGAATATAAGCCATGTCAGCAGGAATGGAGTCTTTGTGGAGACCAAGATTTGCTCTTCGAGCTAACCAGAGCGCCCAGGCTGGATGATGAGGTGTGAGAGGGCACAGCCCAGGTGTGTCAGCACTAGAGTGGGGCCAAGACAATCTGTCTCCAGATGTTCCATCACTGACCTTCAAAATTTTTCTGAAACTGTGTTTTAGCACAATGTTCCATGGGAAGCACATACACATCTGCCTGGTCACACTGGCTCTGTACATCACAGGGGACGGCATGGAACGGGCAACATGTGCTACGGGCTTCAACAGGGAGGAGGTGGGAAAGACCTGCAGGGTCAGCGAGGCCATTCTCTGGCACCCACTGGCCAAGCAGCTTTGTTCCCAGTGGAGTATGATCCTGGCCAGTTTAGCTGCCCCTTGCGCATGGGTCAGCACCTGCTTTTCTAAAGGAACTCAGTTTCCAGACACAGGTTTCTTGATTGCATCAGGCAGAAGCAAAGTTTTATTAGAGACAATTTTTCACCAGCAGGTACATGAGTGATCCTACTGCCGGCTAACCCCAGCAATAGTCACGCTGGTTGGGCGCACGCAGCAATACAGACCGGAAAAAGCAAGTAGCAAAATAAAGCAGAATGTGGCCCAACGCTCTGCTTATCCCTCTGACACATGGCTTAGCACTGCTGAGTAACACAAAAGAGCATGCTCCCTGCCCTCTGCAGAGGCATACAGTAAATATTCTCTCTCTTCATCCATGGCTCTGCTTCAGGCTTCTCTTGTTGGGTATTCTCGTTTCTCTCCTTAATCACAAATCCTTCTGCAAGGCACTGGGGGGATCAAAGGAAACATTACTTTGTTGATAGCAAAAATAGATTCTTTCCCATACTCTCATTCCCTACAAGTGATCACTTCACAAGCCAATTCAATCAGAATTTCAGATGAATACTGTCCCTTCCTGGAGAGGTCTGGTGGTCGCCTGCCAGTCCGGCAGACGGGATCTGTAGCTGGCTTGAGCATGGTTTGTCCTTTTACATAAAAACACCAAATGATGGAAGCTGCAGCCGTTGCACCGGCAGCGACTGGATGGAGAATCGCACCAGGGTCCCTGCCAGAGGAACGCCCCTGCTCACACTCATCCTCCTGCACCAACTGTCACCATATTTATCTCTTTCAGTTTGGCTGGAAGTTCCCTCCTGAAATAGCACTGGGAGTTTTCTGCCAGTAATTCCACAATTCCTCCTTTTTTCCCCTGATTTCTATGCACTCTGCTTTCTCCTACTCTTTCCTTTGTCCCAGATTTCATGTCAGTCCTTTCTCCATGTTCTCCAAGGCTTCCCTGCCTACTGACTCTCTCCTTCTCCTTTCTGTCCCTCTTCCCACTCCTCCCTTTTTGCAGTTCTCCTGCTTCCCAGCAGAGTCACAGCTCCCCCGGAGCACTCGCAGCCACTCCTCTGTAGCCTCCCATTCTGTATTTCCCAGCAGCCTCCCAATAAAAGTTTCCAATGGCACCTGTAAACTGGGTGGGAAAGGTCTTTATTGCTGCTTGTGCGCGTTGCACAAGAACAGACTGTGGAAATGGAGTCTTACCTTGTATCTCCGCAGCTGCACAGGACGGCATCTGGGAAGACGAAGTGTAAGTGTGGCTTGTTCTAATGATACCTCCTCCTCCTATTCCACTTGTTCTTGCAACTCCTCCTAGACCCGACGACTGACCAATTCCTCCTTGCTGACTGAAGGGACAGGGAAATATCGGTTTAGTGGAGGAGATGACAAACAAACTAGAACTACTTGGTTCATTGTCTCAATCTGGTTTCGTTTTTTGCAAAAAGTGGCAGAATACTGCAGTGACCTTTCTGCTTGTGGCAATGGCTGGCACAGGGCAGGGAAGCAGATCGTCACCGTTGATTAGGAGGCAGCTCGAATAGGACAGTGAGGGTGAAGGAGCTGTGCAGGGCCTCCACCTATTGCTCACCTCGCTTTTATGTTACAGTACCCCGGGCACAGGTATTTTATTGTATCGTTGGGTGCGTCCCAAGCCTACTTACATGAGGTCCTGCTGGCCGCCCTCCAGCAGGCAGCGGTACGTGTGGATCTCCTGCTCCAGGCGGCACTTGACGTCCAGCAGGATCTTGTACTCCTGGTTCTGGCACTCCATCTCCGCCCGCAGGTCGCCCAGCTGCTGCTCCACACAGGTGATCTGCGTCTGCAGCTCGGCAAGGTGGTTGTTGTAGCGACACTCTGTCTCAGCCAGCGAGGACTCCAGGTTGTCCCTCTGAGGGGTGACACACGGCACGATGCCAATACAGGCGTGAGAAACACTGCGTTTAAGCTACGAATCCTCACACCGGAGCACAACCGTGAGCGAGCGGAGCTTTGCCGCAGCTCCCACCCACCTGGCTGAGCTGAGCCTGGAGATCGATTTCCAGGGCTTGCAATTGGCGTCTCAGTTCCGTGACTTGATTGTTGCACGTCTCTACCTCCTGACCGCTCGTAATAACTTCCCGATTCACCTCCTCAATCTGAAAAATCCAGGATAAAGATGTTCAGGGAATGTTTCCTGTACGTCAGATTAAGGAAAGGGCAGAGAAGCTCGCAAAAACCATGAAATGAGAAAGGTTGGGGTGACCTCTCTCGTGCTAGTGGAGTGTAAACCGTGCTCCTCGTTCCTCTTGCTCTTCCAGTAGTCCAGTTCCTCTCACTGCTCACTGCTGTATAAAGAGCTCCTGCCTCACGTCTCACTAACACGCAGCAATTCCCGTCACCCCATGAAAGGACGCGGTGGGGCAGTAGCCCCTCTGCCACTTGGTCAGTTTAAAGCAATGCTAAATGCTGGTTGTGTGGGTTTCACGTGTAGTAAGTCACTGTGGAACTGTGGTGTCAGCCAGGGAAGTCGGAACTGCATGAATTCACCCACCTTGCACTCGTACCAATCCTCAACTTCTTTGCGGTTGCGTTCAATCAGCGTTTCATACTGGCACCTCATCTCCTCCAGGATCTTCCTCAGGTCTGGGCCAGGGCAGGCGTTGACCTCCACGCTCACATCTCCAGTCGATTGCTTCCTCAGGCAGTTCATTTCCTGGAAACACCACCCAGATCATGTCATTTTTTAAAAAAGAAGGAAAAAACTGAGGGAGCTAAGTTCCCTGGTAGGGAGGAGCAGAGCCCCCAGCAGAGCCCCTCTCTGCCAGGTTCACAGCCCCAAGTTCACATGAACCGTCTCACCAACCACTCGCCAGCACCCCAGGGGTGGGCACCATGGAAGGTGATGGATCCTGCATGAATTAAGGCTTTTGAGACGAGAGGGGCAGGCCAAGACCCTACCTCCTCGTGGTTCTTCTTCAGGCAGCAGAGCTCCTCCCGCAGCGACTCCAGCTGAGCCTCCAGGTCAGACCTGCAGAGCGTCAGCTGGTCCAGGACTTGGCGTAAGCCATTGATGTCAGCCTCCACGCTCTGGCGCAGGGCCAGCTCCGTCTCGTACCTGAGGGCGAGAAGGAACACAAGAGAGAGCAGTCAGTGTCTGACACCACCGTCCGGGTCTTTTTTTCTCCATTTGATCATCAATCTTCCTTCCAGTATTTTCCTAATGAGCCTCACAGGGTGCAGTCTGAGGCTGGCTTCCTCAAATCTGCCCTCACCCTGCCTTCTCTGGGGCTTTTTCACCGGGCAGAGGTGTCACTCACAGCGTTTCTGTGCTCCAACAGGGAAACACAAAGGCTTCCTGTGGACAGACACCAGGTGCCAGAAGGGCAGCCCAGGCCAGCCCTCGCTGCTCCCTGACTGCACATCCCTTCTGCTTTCTGAAGAGCTCTAATCTCCACCCAAAAATATCTTGTTGCCCCAAACTTTCCATCCTGGAACTTCCAGGATTAAGGCAGCTCTGGAGGCAGTGGACGACAGAGCTTTTCTGCAAAGCCTCCAGCCCGTCCTGACCCGCAGACCCCAGGAGACCCCTCTGGGAGCTCCTTCTCCCCAGCTCCGCGGGCAGGAGCACGGTGATAGGGGGGGACAGCCGTGTGCCGGGGGGTACTCACTTCACTCGGAAGTCATCGGCTGTCATCCTGCTGTTGTCGATGTTCAGAATGATCTTGTTGTTGTCTATGGTTGCACAGACGATCTGGAAAAAGAACATTCACTCCTGAGGTCTCTTCCCTGTATCCTCAGACTCAAACGAACCCTCTGCCCAGGGCTGCCAGACCCAGCCTCTTTCTCTCTCTATATATATTTTCAATATTAGCCAGCAGGCGTGGGGCAGCGGAGGGGTGCAGCAGTCACGGGGGTTCAGGGAAGCACAGTGAAGGCATTAAAAGGCTAAAACACGTGGATCAGATGCAGACGGTCGGGGAGGTGTAATTAGTGTTGTCCAGCAGCGGCCACAATCCACCCAACCTTTTACATCTAAATCTTACTTTCACAGATAAGAGATTTAAAAGCTTTGTTTCGAGACTTAATTATAAGCCTGTCTCATTCCATCTGTTTCCTGGATTCTTTTCACTTTACTCTCCTTTGTGCATTAACATCCCAGGATTTTTGCCAAACACACTTTACAAACAAATGTTTTTAATTTTAAATTGCATACTCAAAATGTGTTATGGCAATGCTCTCTTTGTTCTGATTTTTAATTAGATGCCCTGTATTTCCCAGTTCTGTATGAAAGAGTAAACTTGTAAAAAAAAAAGGAAATAATGTTTAGCTGGAATTCTGCAAGGCTGGTGACAGAGTAAAATAGATTCAGGCAAATTAACGTGATCCATTATTTATTTCTCTTTTAGTTGCCTTCTTGGCTTATATCTATTTAAACACCTTGGCACAAACCTAACTCAGAAAGACCACTGAGCCAGTCCAGATGTATTCCATAAACATAACATTTTCCCTTTCAAATATACCTCATGAATAAAAGGGATGGAAACTCTCCAAAGACTTTTACCTTGGAGCTCTCGGGCTTTCTGCAGGCAGGTCTCTTAATGGCTGTTTATGGAAAGCACCTGACACCAATGAAATTTCTCCTCGAAACTGCATTAAGTTGTGAACCAGCACCGTGGGAGAAGCTTACAAGGGAGAAAGCAGCTGGGAAAGGACGTTACCTGGTTTTGAAGATCTTCTATTTCTTTGTAATAGCAGCTGTAGTCCCGGGGCTCACAGAAGGGGCCCTGCTTGGCGTACCACTCCCTGATCCTGCACTCCAGGTCAGCATTTTCTTGTTCCAGGCACCTCACCTTGTCCAGGTAAGAAGCCAGGCGGTCGTTAAGGTTCTGCATGGTGACCTTTTCGTCACCAGAAAGAAGGATGCCATCACCAGCAAAACCACCTCCAACTACCCCTCCACCAAGACCAATACCAAGGCCACCTCCCATGCCACCGCCAAAGCGAGCACTGCCACCGCTGAATCCGATGCCTGAACATCCTCCGAGGACAGCGGCTCCTAAGCCACCTCCATAGTTTCCACCAACCAAACTGCCAGTGCTCAGCCCTCCTCCGTAATTCACGCCACCGCAGTAGCTCCTACCAGAAAACCCCCGGCTACCACCTATCCCGCACGTGGTGTATCTTCCAGAGGAGACGGAGGAGATGCGCGCTCCTCCACCACCACCACCGCCACCAATAACACAGCTGCCACCGCTGGTCCTGCCCCTGAGAGAGCCAGTTGTCTGCTTAATACTACAACTCATTGTGAGGACAGCTGCAGATCCAACCCAAAGCCCAAAGCAAGATGCACAGCTTGATACGGAATCAGACTGCGGGGTGGCTGCTGCCGCAGATCTCTATTTATACCTTCCAAAGGGGGTGTCACCTACAGGGTGTTTCTTCTTCCCACGGGGCTGGCTAGTCTGGCTGTTTATGCCAGGAATAAATAGCCCATAGGCAGTTTCCCTCTAGAAATCCCAGTTCACAAGGAAGATACTTTACATGTCAGCAGCTTATTCCAAAAAGTAAAATAATGTTTTATGAGTCATCAGCTTTTTGTATGATGCAAACTTTACAACAAGTCAAGAAAAAAATTTGCCCTAGATTATGTACAAAGAAGAAACATTGGTATTTATAACATCAAAGTGCCTTTTATCTTTTATTAATTTGTATTTATTTTCTTCTTAGTCCAATAAACATTTTTATATCACATGCTATGGTAGAGTCCGCGGAACAAAAATAGGAAATTAATATAGATTCTCACTTCTGAAAAGCGTGAATAATAGTGACCGTGGTAGTGAAAAGGCCGAGGGATATCGTGGTGTCAGTTTCTGTCACCCGGCACAGCGACAGACCATTGGGGTAATACATGCTTTACTGCCAGATTTCCTAAATCCCTGAGGTCAGTCCCCCGTGGGTTTAGCTCCCCGTTTGTGGCTTATCTTTCTCTGGTCACACAAACGAGACGACAACATGCTCGGTCTGCGGCGATCGGGCAGCTGACCGCTGGGAGTCCCCGCGTACCCCCGTGTCTCCCTGTTACACAGGCTGGCTGGAAGCTGGAGTGTAGCAAGTACCTCCTTCAAGTTATTTTTCAATTACTGTAATTGCTGTCCACGCTGCCTCC
>KZ506655.1:148588-163602 GCA_002844005.1 Limosa lapponica baueri
CAGAGCAGCCCTTCTGCAGGACAAAGGCTCAGAGCAACAAACAAAACTGGCTGCAAAGCGTCCCATCTTTGCTGTGATTTTTGCCAGGAATGTGGTGAAGCTTTGGCTTGTCCCACGTGGTCATTCCAGAAACGTCTGAGCCGTTTCTTTCTTTAGAAATGGACACGAATTCAGACTCATCGTATCCCCTGAAGTCTTCATGCTAGAAACCCTCACGTTAGACCTCTGTATAAGGTTAGTCGTCAAACCCCGGGCAATATTTCATTACAGAAAGAGAAAAGGAGCTACATAATGGAGAGCAAAGATGGTGAGCCCCGTTCACAGCCTGACACGAGTCAGGTCCCGCTGCTGGTGAGAAGGGACAGGCAGGGTCTGGAGCCTGTGCTTGCACAAGCAGCAAAACGCAGTCGTGTCCCTCAATGCCTTTGTAATTCCTTTCCCTTTGGTAATAAAATACCAGCATCTTTTTTTTCCTGGCTGTTTATTGTATCTGACTTTTAAACACATTCTCTCCCACATATTAATTTGTCTCACCCTTTTATCTTCCCACATGTTGCCAGCTGGTTCTTCCTGTTTGCCTTTTTTAAAAAATCCATTTAGAGGTTCTTTATTTAGCATTTTCTCTGGGAATTGTTTTCCTCCACCAGAAGGGTGTGTCTGGTCCAGCAGAGCTTTGCTTTCAAAATTACTACTTCAGGATTATTTGGGAAAACTTGTTGGTCTTGCTTTTATCCCATTACTGCGCATTCATAATAACTCAAAGGTGTTATATATTGGATTGGATTGGATTATATGATATTATTATATTAGCACACACCTACTTTAATGAAAACCCGATTTTCGGTCAGAAGTCTCTCTCTCTCAGCAGACGCTGGTCAGTCAGGCTGCCGTGAAACCCCGTCCCTGCACTGCCCATCCTCCCTGAGCATCTCCTTCCTCCTCACCTTCTACTTCAGGTCTCGGCTTATGCCTCCTCCTCTGGCAGCAAATGTCCCTTCCCACAGGTCACCGGTCCCTTTCCTCTGTCCTCTCTATCACCCTCCTGCAGGCACTGGGTGCAGCAGGAGCAGGGCGGCAGACGGACACATTGATTATTTTTCTTTCTCCTTTGTGAGGATTGCTTTGTGGATATAGTGGAAAGGCGGATTTCTAACCAAAGGTGTATGACAAATATAACTATCTGCATAACAATTTTTTAAATACTTGCATATTAATTTACTTGTAGCATTTATTTCTCCAGTTAAAGGCTGTGTCAGTAGCAGCAAAGTTTTATTGGGGACAAGCTTTGGTGGTTGCCAGACGCGTGCCCGCAGAACAGCTCAGCCCAGGGGAAGCCGGGCGGTGGGATCCCAGCAGCGCCAGCGGACGGGGACAGTGGGCAGCGGGGGGGCAAGGGGCAGCCCTTCTGGAAAGCCCCCTCCCACTGGTGCCATAAGCAGGACTGAGAACTGTAGGGTTATTTTTGCCTTGCTTTTTCCAAATGGTTTGTTCTTCGTGAGGTCTCCTCGGGGGGGAGTGTGTGCAGTGGGGCTTGGGGGGGAGCTCTCGTCTCTGCGGGGACCTGCCGAGGGGGAGCCGGGAGCGTTAGTTCTTTGGGGGTTTTTTTCTGCATAATGTGCCTTTCTCTCACATCCCCTTGCTCTTGTCCTGGCCTTTCTTTTCCCTCTCCTCCCTGCCTTGCTTAATTATATATACTTGTTGAAAGACTCGTGACTGACTGACTCCCCCTGCCAGTTCCTCTGAAAGTCTTATTTAACTATTAGTAACCCCCCAGTGTCAAATATATTTTCTATGCGTAAGTTTATAAACACCCTGTAGCTGCATCCCCTGCCACTGCTCCATCAGTCCCCAGGCTCTACCACTAACAGCCCCAGCCACCATCCTGCCCCTCTTCACCACCCAGATAAGCTTGGAGACCCTTCCTCCTTCTCCTCCTCCTCCTCCTCCCCAGGGGCACAGCAGAACTAAAGAAGCAGCATCTCAGGACCCCTCACCTTTCCCGTCCCCCCCCCCCGGGGGCAGGCTCAGGGCAGGCATGGCGGGCACAGGCTGGCCTTCATCCCACCGCTTCTTCCAGCAGACGTTGGGACTCCTCTTCCCACCGGGCCTCTGTGGAAGGAGACAGCGCTGGTCACCAAAGCCCCGACATCCCCACACGGAGATCTGCCCCGGGACCCCGAGCTGCTCTGCCTTGGTTTAGCCGTGTCTCCTCCCTCACTATTGGCCATTTCCCCTTCCAACCGCGAGGGTCATTAAGGGCAACAATTAGCACGTCCTCCATCCTGCCTGGATGTTGACAGCTACTGCTTTTCCATCATGAAGCCCTCAGGATTACCCGAGGCTCAGATGGGCTCCAACAGTGTCGTTTCATCCCCTGCAACGGGCATTTTGGAACAAGAACTGATTTGTCCTGTAACTAACTGAGGACAGGAGAGCCCAGGAGAGCCCACCTTGGGGCACCACCATTGAAACTGCCCTTTTTCCAGACTAATGGAGCCGGTGGGTGCTCAGGCTGGTTCTCCGTGTGCGCAGCCATGTATGAGGTTAACAGCGTGCCTCACTCTTTCAAAATCTCAGGCAACGGGAGGCAGGGAAGAGCCAACTGCTTTGCATACAAATTAAATTTCCCAAAACTTTAATTAAAATTGTTGTGTGAAACTGAAAATGTTTAGATAATTTATCTGTTTCAGTTAATTTACCTGCCAGTCCCTGTCTAGCTGCCGCAAAGCCGATAAAACTCAGTTAAACGACGGTGTTGGTCAAAGACCTTGCCCTTCTCACAGCGAAGGGCTGCGATGCTGCTTGCCCTGGTGGCTGGGACAGCGCCGGGGGCCACTCCTGGCCACCTTCACTAGCCCAAGAAGGGGCATGGCCTCTGGCTTGTGCTCTGGACGTTTACCAGAGCCAAATCCTCAAATGCCTCGTGGTTTGCTAATAGCCCTGCCTGGTACAGGTCAGTACTGGCTCCTCACCACAACGCTGCTTTTACCACTGGTGTCATGAGTTTTCCCGTCCCCGTGAGTGAGAGCGGAGGGGTGTGAGTGCCCCCGGTGCCCCGCGTACATGATGTCGTGCTGGCCGCCCTCCAGCAGGCAGTGGTAGGTCTGGATCTCCTGCTCCAGGCGGCATTTGACGTCCAGGAGGGTCTTGTATTCCTGGTTCTGGCACTCCATCTCTGCCCGTATTTCAGCCAGGCGCTGCTCCACGCAGGAGATCTGGCTCTGTAGCTCCGCCAGGTATTTGTTGTAGCGACACTCGGTTTCCGCCAGAGAGGATTCCAGGTTTTCTTTCTGAGAATGGCGAACACAAAGGTGCCTGGGCATGCGGCAAGCTCGGCCCCTCGCTTGCAGACTCCGGTCCTGCAGCTTTCCAACCACAGCTGGGCGGGGGCGGGGGGGGCTGAGGTGTGGATCGCGGTGGCATCACCTACCATGGTGAGCTGGGCTTGCACGTTGATCTCCAAGGCCTGCAGCTGACGTCTCAGCTCGGTGACCTGTTTGTTGCTTG
This sequence comes from Limosa lapponica baueri, assembly GCA_002844005.1. Taxonomy (NCBI): domain Eukaryota; kingdom Metazoa; phylum Chordata; class Aves; order Charadriiformes; family Scolopacidae; genus Limosa; species Limosa lapponica. Next base: position 152,096 of record KZ506655.1, read on the forward strand.
ACTCGATCTCCTGGCTGCTTGTGACGACCTCCAGGTTCACCTCCTCCACCTGCGAGGTATGAAAAGAGCACCCCTTTCCTCACCCCCCACAGCACCTCGTTGTGCAGGGGCTTCACCGCCCGGCGTGTGCGCGCCCTGCACTGCGCCTGGCTATTCCCAAAGCTAAAGCCCCCCCGTTTATTCCGTCGGGACCCTGTAACACCATGCGGTGGCCCCTCTGCCACGAACAGAAGAGCACTGAAAGTGGGCAGTACGATTAGGTGCTGAGCACATCCATGACAGAATTGCTCATATTAAAACATCTCCTGTAAGTGTCTTAATCTCTCATTTTTCCCTTTTCCCCCGAGAGGCAGAGCAGGGACAGCTCTGGGGGGGTGTAGTACCTTGCAGGCGTACCACTGCTCAGTCTCTTTGCGGTTGCGCTCCATCAGCGTTTCATACTGGCACCTCAGATCTTCCAGGATCTTCCTCAGGTCCGGGCCAGGGCAGGCGTTGACCTCCACGCTCACGTCTCCAGTTGCCTGTTTCCTCAGACAGCTCATTTCCTGCAGAGAACACGTGCACCAGATCAGTCATATCCACACTCTGTCTTCTTTCTTCTTAATTCTCTAAGGGTCGGGGGCAATCTGACCTCCTCGTGGTTGGTCTTGAGGCAGCACATCTCCTCGGTCAGAGCCTCGCACTGGAGCTGCAGGTCGGTCTTGCAGCTGGCCAGCTGGTCCAGGACGGGGCGCAGGTTGCAAATGTCCGCGTCCACGTTTTGCCGGAGACCACATTCAGTCTCGTACCTTAAGCCACAGGCAACAAAGCAAGGTCAGCGTGTCAGCGAGCCGTGGTAGCCCTTGAGTTGAGTTTGTGGGGAAAAAATTTAGGATCAAGTTCTTCTTCGCCTCAGGCATGCGATGCTCTGACCATGGTCAATGGCAGCAGGACAAGCAGAGTGTTAGGGTTTCCCCATCACCACCGCTCACCACTGAGCATGGGAACCCCCCAGCCCAGCTCGGCACCCTACTCACTTCACTCTGAAGTCATCAGCAGTCATCCTGTTGTTATCGATGTTCAGAAGGATTTTGTTCGTCTCCATGGCCGCACACAGGATCTGGAAAAGAAAACGCAGGAGAGAGATTCAGGCTTGTGGCTTCCTCTGGCTACAGAAGGTCCTGGAGGAAACATCCCCCTGGGGTAACGCAACCCACTTATTTTATAATGATCCCGTACATTGGCGTTATTAATCAGTGAGGTGGCATTACACTGGGGAAACCCGAGTGCCAGCTTGGTGGAGCTGAAACAGTAAACCCAGTGTCCTCCTCCCTCAAACCATCCGTTTTGTATAAACTATTGCTTCATCTGCCCCTCCAGATATTGCCTCTGCTGTTCGACACTGGTCTGTCCACACATGAAAGCAAACCCCAAAGAAAAACTAGAATTTTCTTGAAAAGCAGTGATTTACCTGGTTTTGCAGGTCTTCAATTTCCTTGTGAAAGCAGCTGTAGTCCCGTGGCTCGCAGCTGGGCCCTACCTTGGCGTACCACTCCCTGATCTTGCACTCCAGGTCGGCATTGTCCCCCTCCAGGAGCCGCACCTTCTCCAGGTAGGAGGCCAGGCGGTCGTTGAGGTTCTGCATCGTTGCCTTTTCGTTGTTAGCGAACAAGATCCCATCACCGCAACCAGCGCTGACCCTGGTGAAGCCGCCACCAACGCCCCGACCGCAGATGCCTCCACCGCTGAATCCAAGGGTGGAACAAGCCCTCTGGGCAGCTCCAAAGCTCCCACCGGTGGCACTGCCAGCGCTCAGCTGCTTCCCAAGGAATCCCTCGCTTAAACTGCCACCGGAGAAGTTGCCGACCCCACCACCCAGGTCATAGGCAGCGTGTCTCCCCGAGGAGGCGGAGGAGACCTTCCTGCCACTGCCGGCCGCGGAGCTGCCCTGGGAGCAGGCGGTGACGACCTGCCTGACGGCACAGCTCATGGTGAGGGCACGAGGATCCAGCGCAGAGCCCAGGGCGAGCAGCACCGATCGCTGCGGGATCCGGTTGTGATCCCTCCGTCCCCACGGTCCTCTATTTATACCGTTCCTCCTGGATGTTGCCACCGGAGAAGGGCTGTTTATTCTTCCTCCTTGTGACCTGGCTAGTGCTGGTTGTTTTTTTGGCAGCCGGAAATATTTCCCCAAAGGCGTTTGTCTCCAGAAATCCCACAACAGACAGATGCTTTGGTTAACAGAAGCGTGTTTCAAAACTACATCAAAAATGTTACTTCCTGAATCATCAGGTCTGACCTGTGATGACAGCTAACCAGCAGTGACACAAAAAACGACGATACCCGAGAGTGCCCGAGGAATGAAACATCATAGCAATTATCCATCCCTGGCGTGGGCGAGTCTACCCGGAAAGTGAAAGCTGTGGGAAAGCCGTCCTATCTGACCCAGCCTGTTCCCCCCCTTTGCCACCAGAACTGGGGGTGCCCCCCCCCTCGACCAGCTCCCACGGTCCCCGGGACCGGAGCTGGGAGAGCATCCTGCCCTGTGGCCTCTGCGCAGGCACCGCAGCGAGGGGACAACCTGCCGGGTCTGGGTCACTGGACCTGGAAACGCACAGAAAAATATCGTACCAGTGAGTGTTTGTGACTTCTCTTCCTCCTGCGTGTGTGCAAACATCCCCTTTCAGAGGGCAGATCCCATGGTATTTATTTTGCTGCTTTCCAGGGTAGACAAAATATTCAAATATTTATCCAAAATAAAAGAGCAAAGGTTATTTCCTGAGTACCAAATGCTGCAGTTAACTGTGAACAGCCACATGAGATGTTCCATAGGATTTCTAACACAGTAACGTGGAGAATTTCAGAAACAGCCTGATCCCGTTCCAACCAGCACCATGGAAATTCTCCAAATATAATCTAGGGAAAATGTGTTAAATTTAGAAAAGACGTTAGGAAAGATCATTTTTAAAAAGATATTAAACCTATTTTTTAGTCTTGGAATGCTGAGTTGAGGAAGAAGGGAAATAATTAAACTGTTTTGTCATCTGAATCTTTCATTTTATTAATACCATTAATACAGCTGTGCTAATATTGGCTGACTTTCCCCTGTGTGTTCAGCCTTGGGTTTGGCATCCAGGTCACCTGGACACAGCACATAAAGGATGCGTCGGGTGCAGCCCGTTTCAGAAATATTGCTTGTTTCATTTGGGCAAGTTCATTAGAGCTTGATTTTATCTTGGCACAGCAAATCCAGAACACCTTAAATGTGGTGTGGGTTCTGTGTGTGCCCATCCTTTGTTACATCCATAATTAGCAGGAGAAGCCTGTGCCAGGCGTGCCCAGCGTGCCTCGGCGGTGCCCAGATGCCGAGTACCTGTGCCAGTGTGCCCGGCAACGTCTCAGCCTCGGCGGTGGCCAGATCCCGGCTGTGGCACGGCCAGGACCAGGCTCCTCTGCATGGACCCAGAAGAACTGGGCAGAATCGGTCTTTATCCCATAGAAGAACTGTAAAAATAACGCAAAGCTAACATTTAATTCAGAAACACACGGTACTTTATTTTCCAATAAGAAAAGCATTAATGAATGGAGTTTTTTTTCAATTATTGAAAACTGAGCAGAGGTGTCCGTGCTTCTTCCGTACTTTTGGACTTCACACCTTGCCGTAGGTCTCTGTGGCCAATGGCGATTAGAATTTCTACAGCTTTTGTAAAGGAGAATAATAATTTCACTCTTGATTTTACTGGATTTGTGGGTTCTTTGTGGTAGTTTTTTCCTTTCCAAAATTTGTAATTTTTATTAAAACCGTCTCTTGCTTTTACAGCAGAGCACACCTCAGGACCTGCCAGCAGCTACACTCCTCGCTTCATTAAAAGCGATTTTCATGTTTTTATGAGGAGATCTGTTAATGACGGTATCTACATGCGTAATGGCAGGCTCTTTCCAGAATTAGCTTTTCCTGACTCCCAGACTGGAGTCTGCGGCCGGGGCTCTGCTCAGCGCAGCCGCCACGGGCAGCGCCTCCGAGGAGCCGTCCTGGCCTGACCTGGGAGCCCCTCGGAGGCATCGCCAGGCCCCGGGGGACTCGGGGGAGTGGAGGAACGATGGCTGGTGAGGAGCTCCCGGCTCAGAAACAGCCGTGCCGGCCTGACAAGGGAAAATTATCACTTCAAGTAACCCATGAGCAGAAAAGCCTCCCCTGGGCGAAGGTGCTGCTCCCATTTAATCAGCTTTGCAAAACATAGGAAAAAAGGAATTACGCTTCAGCTTTACATTTGCATCTCGTGCTGTGCTGTGGAGGATGGTGGCAGGGGATGGGCACCGTGGCGTTGTTCCCAAGGGTTGATCTGCCGCCTGAAATGATCAGGTTCAAAAGAGCAATGAAAATGAGAAAGATTAGATTTCCCCGGAGGGCCATCCTTTGGTAATCCCAGGATATTTTAAGGCTTAAGATTGTTTCTTCAGCTAATGCGTATGAAGTACAGAAAGCCTCATGTGCCCCCAAGAGGGAGATCCAGCTTTTCATGTTATTACAAATATTCCCTGAGTCACTGGCTGTTTTCACGTCTTGGTGACTCAGCCACGGCACCGAGCCCTGAGTCCCCGCCGGAGCCCAGGCTGCCACCCCCTGCCTGCCCCAGCTCAGCTTTGGGCTTGTGGCAGCCACCAGGGAGAGCCAGGGCAGAGACGGGAGAGCCAGGCGCGCTCTGCCACCCGAAGAGCACCCGCTGGGGCATGGGGACATCCCTGACCCCTCCCTGGCCCGGCCTTGGGAGGGAGGTCCTGGTACGGCAGCGGGAGCTGCAGCAGCCCCAGCTCCTGCCTGCTCATCACCAGCTAAATTTTAGAGTTTCCCCGACAGAAAATTCTTCTGTTTGCTATTGACAAAGTGTTTTCTTATCGACCTATTGATGTCATTGTCGTTCCACTTCCCTTCTGCCTGTTACTGGCCGTACGAAGCTGCTCTCCCTCGCTGGTGACACCGGGGTTCCCATCCCGGCTTTGCAAGTCCCTCTGGGCCAATCGCTCGGGTTTTCTGAGTCTCAATTTCATGCTTTGTGGGATGGAAACAATAATAGCAGTAATTCTCCTCCTCGGGGCGTTGTAAGAACAACTGTCTGATGGGAACATGGGGCTTTAAAGATCAGAAACATAGTGCTCATTTTAATTACTATTCATTGTAAGTTTTCTTGCCATTTTGTGTTAAGTTTGACTCTGGCACATCCTGCGTGTTTCATCCTACGTGTTTGAAATACCCTTCAAGGATGTTCTTGGTTTTCCTTTTTTGTTTTGTTGTCCATTAAGGTTTCACCATTATTGACCGAGGACTTGCTCCTCTAACTCCTTGCTGAATCCTAAGGAGGTTTTTCCTGATGAAGGCTTTCATCTTGCAGGAAATTATCTCCAAAACCAGGTGTTTGTCCATCTCTTGGATGTGGTAATTTGTCCGTGTTTCACAGATCCAAACTGTGTGCAGCGAAGAGTAATAATAAAAAATAAATTGCCTCCTAGTTACATGGTATTTTCCTTCTTCGGAGCTCTGTAATGTAACACAGGGATTACTTCTTCTGAGCCTGGACTTCTCTGCTGTTTATGATGATGGGGTTATGCAGAGCTTCATTTAAGCAGAGCAGAATTTAAGCCTTTCTCATTGATGCAAATATACCTTAGTGAATATGGAAAACTCCTGATACGGTCCTCCCAGTGGGACTGAATAAACCGATTACAAACCTGGGCTCTGCACCAGCTCTCCCAGCTCTCCTCAGGCATTCCCTGCAGGGCATTCCCACTGGCAGATGTAAATGGATCTCTCAGCACTGGGTGACGGGTAGCAAAGAAAACAAAATATTCTGCTTGATAAATCTCTCCCTTGTGCCCTTTTGGCTGCAGAAGTGACCGTGCTGCAGCAGAGCCGCGTACTCTTGGACCGACAATGTCTTTTAGCCTCCTACTTATATTTAATCCGTGATGTTTGTGGGTTTCAGAAGGCCTCTCTGTATTCCTACACTTGGGGCGTTCTGCAGACGGCTCAAGCATTAAAAAGCTGCCATTTGCAGTGGAAATACAACTGCCTTCTCATGGCAAAGAAGAAAAAAGCACATTTGCAGTTTATTGAGGATTTCCGCCCTGCAGCCCTGGCCATTGCCAGAAGGTCTAGGACAGCTCGATGCTGAAGTACATTATTGCTTGATCTAGTTGTTATTTTTGAGATAACAACTGTTATCTCAAAATTTCCTGTTTCTGCAAGGAAGGTCTGTTGTTCCAGCAGAGAGAAGCGTGATACAGTCGGTGAACTCTGCGCTCTGTGTTCCGATTCCTACCCCTTTCTGTAATTGCTGAACAGTAACAGGGACCGATAACATCTCTTCACACTCCCTTTTCTGGAAAGACCTGGCAGGATCCCCACTTCTTCGATCACCTTCCCTCTCCTTTGCTTGTCTCATCATGCCCAGCATGAGATCACCGGCTCTTTCCAAGCACCCATCCAGCCAGGAGCATTCCAAGCCTCTGTCAGTGTCCCATCGGGACCGTGGTGCCTTTGTGGAGGCTGGAGGAGAATGAATCACCAATAATAGTCCAACAGCGCTTAACGTGAGTCACAAAAGCCCCTTGTACATCGTTATGAGCAAAGGGACCTGATTTACTGCAAACTGTTACCTTTCCTTTTGTCTGAGGCCCAAATTTGTATCCTCCATGTGGGTGACCAACATGAGGCCATGGTCCAAGACAGAGCTAGAAAGCATGAAGTTGGATCTAAGTGATTCCATCAGGCTTTTGGGTCTAAGATGGTTTTGTCTCCTGTCTTGCCCACAAGACACATCTGGGGGCCATGTGACCGGCGCGGCATCCTCCAGCTCCTGGGTGGCTCCCAGGAGGAGAGCGGGCAAAGGCAAGCCTGGTCCCTGGCCACCAGCACAGACCTTGCGTCACCTCCTCCGGAGCGGCAGCCGTCGGCAGGCGTTGTTGACATACCATAGCTAGCTCCCGTGTTTCAGGAAGGATTTCAGCAGTGATTCACCAGATGCCATAATGATAAAAAGTTATTGCTACTCATCCCTCTGCGGATTAAGCAATGGTTACTCGCGAAGCTCTTAAGTGCAGCCCCGGGCAGCATGAAAACAGCTGTGTAAATGTGCCTAATAGTGGGATTTAAAGACAGTCGGGTAAGGCAGAACACATGTATATGTAAGATTTGCCAAGCAGCCAGGTGTTGTGCTCGTGTCTCGGAATAGTACGTGTGACAGTAGGGGTCTTGTTGGAGCCATTTAAGTTACATTTAACTTACAGGAGAAAGTGATAACCAAGAGTTAGACATCTGAGCTTTATTTTGTTGGCTTTAATTATCAGGCGTGCGGCACATTGACCTCAAAACCATCCTTCCGCCATTGCCTTCATTTCACACCAGATACCAAACTTATCTGGGTTATGTCTCAGTCAGTCCCATGTCTTTACAAGCAATGAGTTCAGTAGAAAAAGCTGTCTCAAATTATTTTTGCTCCAGGTGGAACCCATATCCCTCTGTTCCCCTCCTCTCGCCGGCTTCTTGTGGTTTCTTAGGACTTTCCCTGGCACGAACACACAACCCTGAGGCTTTGAGAGATCACGCATCAGTGACAGACAAGTCTGCAGTTGCACAAACGAGGGAAAAAAGCTTTATTAAATGTGTACAGAGTGCACGACGGCACCCGTGTGGAATCAGGGTAAGAGAGGGAGGAGGAGCAGGTGAGAGAAGCCGACAGCTCTGAGACACAGCCCCATCGCATCCCGCCTCAGGCAGTGGTTCCGCTCTCTGGAGTCTGGGCTCGAGGGTCCACAGAGCTGGTAGCCCTCCTAACGAGTGGTGAGGGCAACCTGCTCCCGGGAGGAGACCACCTTCCCATCCTGCACCTCCTCCACGATGGTGCGGACCTGACGGGAGGTTGTCATGACTGCAAAGGGAAAGCGGAGGACAATTATTCAGGGGGCAGGGAGGAGGGAAATCTCTTAACGCGTTATTAGATGTCACATGTTCTTAAGGAAGATGTGGGAAATTCCACAAGGTACTGGAAAGTGCTGTTTTCAAACAGCCCTGCGTTGGCTGGGAAGAGCTCAGAGCCAGGCCCACGGGAGAGCTCAGGGCGGCAAAAGCCACACTCCCTGAATGTGTGGCATCCCTTGATGTTTCTGTGTGAAGCCAGAAGACTGGCCACGCAATCACAGGGGCCATTTAGGGCAAATCATTCCTGTGCTAAGGGAGTGCAAGGTGTTTCCCTTCCCAACAGCTCTTTGCCGTGGCTGGCGGCTGTAAGATGTGCCCAAGCTCTGGACCCCAAGGCAGCCAGCGAGGCGGCACAGCACCCGGCAGGGACTTCACTCCATCACTTCGGCTGCTGCTCTAGAAGCGGGTCTCAAAGCTGTTTGTTATAAATGTCCGTAGCAAGATGGGCACTTACCGTCCCTGCCCGAGTGTGAGGACATTGCGGAGGAGTACTGGGAAGAGATGCTACAAGAGAAGGAGAAAAACAAAGAGAAGTTAGGGACAAGATCCCTTTTTTGTTGTTACATGGGCTCAGTATTCAGGCAGGAAGAAAACAGAAGTGTCTCACAGCAATTGCTAAAAAACCTGCTCCCCCCGGTGTCTCCTGGAGGGCAGAGGGACCAGAGCCCCTTCCAGCAGTGAAGGTGCCCGTTACAGCATCTCCCTGCAGATGGACACCAGGGGCAGAGCCACCGGGCATCCCTGCCTGGAATCAACATCAGGATGAACCCTGAAAGCTGCCATTGGACCGAGCCCCAGGCAGCGTATTTTGTGTCTATGACCTGTCTCCTCTCAAGACACCCTCCCGGGCAAAGCCCCTCTACGTACTGGGCATCCTCGCCCTCCAGCAGCCGGCGGTACGTGGAGATCTCCTGCTCCAGGCGGCACTTCACGTCCAGGAGGACCCTGTACTCGTGGTTCTGGCGCTCCATGTCGCAGCGCAGCTCGGCCAGCTGCTCCTCCACGCCGGTGATCAGCCCCTGCAGCTGGGCCAGCTGGGTACCGTAGCGGGCTTCCGTGTCGGCCAAGGAGCCCTCCAAGGCTGCTTTCTGCGGGCAGAGGAGAGGGGTGGGTTCAGGGGGGGCAGAGGGAGGTGGGGACGGGAGCAGCCCCCACCCCGCAGGGAGCCGGCCCCTCGTACCGTGCTGAGCTGGGACTGCAGGTCGATCTCCAGGCTCTGGATGGTGCGCCGTAGCTCCGTGATCTCCGACTTGCCGCTCTGAAGCTGCTCCGTGTTGATGGCCACCTCCCGGTTCAGCTCTTCCGTCTGCCAGGAGCCAAAACCCGTGTCAGATGCCGTCCCAGCCCCGGCGGGCCTGGCTGGGGGTCCCGCGCGCCCCACGGCGCTGCCGGCCATGGGCTCACCTTGCTGAAGAACCACTGCTCGGCGTCCCGGCGGTTCTTCTCCGCCAGGCTCTCGTACTGCTCCCTCATCTCCGCCAGGATCTTGGTGAGGTCGATGCCAGGAGCCGCGTCCATCTCCACGCTGATCTCTCCACCCACCTGCCCGCGCAGGGCGTTCATTTCCTGACACAAAAGAGACACATGATGCGCGTCAGAGTGAAATCCCTCTATTCCCATCGTGACAAATTTTATATTTGCACCCAGCACATGAACCCCACAGACCTTCTCCTGGAGTTCCTGTCTGAAGGATGCTTTCCCTCCCCTTTACCCATGCGAGTGTCTCCTCAGAGCCCTCATTGCAGAGATGCTCCTGCACATTTGACCTGACCCCTTCCCAGTGTGGACAAGGGTTCCCATTTTGTAGGTCCCAGTTTGAGCCTGGCTCCGTGCTCACCTCCTCGTGGTTCTTCTTCAGATAAGCCAGCTCCTCCTTCAGGTTCTCGATCTGCATCTCCAGGTCGGCTCTGGCCAGGGTCAGCTCGTCCAGGACCCTGCGCAGGCCGTTGATGTCGGCCTCCACGCTCAGGCGCAGAGCCTGCTCCGTCTCAAACCTGGGGACACAGCAACAGTCACAAAAGTCGCCCAGGATCTTGTCCAGCCAGGGACAGAGCCCCTCGGTGCTGCTGTCAACATCGGGTCGATACAGCACGACCCCGATGGTGCACGGGTGACCTTCTGATGGTCAATGCTAGTGAATGCAGGGGAACAACCGATATAACAGCATCCCTCTGAGTCCGTAACATCTCCTTGCTCCCGAACCCTGAGCCTTGTCCCTGGGGCTGGGCTTTGCTGGGCTACACACACGAGTTAAATGCACAGCAGAGGCACAGAGAGAGTTCCCCTGCACAGGAGAGGTCGTTCCACGGAGGAACAAGCAATGGGATAAATCAGCGAATGCCCATAGATTTGGATAACCCACGGCTTTGGAAATTACACCTTCATTTTGAAGGCTTTATTTCCACATTGCCCTTTTTTTGGGGTTTGGATGGGACTTTTTCCCCATTTCATCAAACGCCTCTGCAGGCTTTGTTCCATTTTTCCAGGAAACGTGGCTTACTTGGTCCTGAAGTCATCGGCTGTCAGCCTGGCGTTGTCGATCTGCAGGAGGAGGTTAGCGTTGTCCACTGTGGCCACCAGGACCTGAAGGGAGGAGGACAAAGAAAAAGCACTAAATGAGTGTCAGGATCTCCTCCTGGCTCACCAAGGGGTGGGAGCGCAAGTGAGATGGGGACAGGGATGGTTTTGGGGACATTTGTGGTTTCCTTAGCAGAGGTGTGTATGGAAGCAGGACAAGGAAGACTGCAGGAACAGGGCGATTACTCTGTGACCTCCCTTTCCAAAAATCCTTCAGTAAGTATTTCAAAAGGCAGCGTGAAGCCATGTAAGGTATATGACGTGATGATGGCATTTGTTTCCATGCTTCGGGGCACGCGCTGATTACGCAAGGGTCAAGGAGGGATTGTCTGCTCCCCATCCACAGCACCTGCGGCTCTTCGGGCAGGACAGACGGACCCGGGGGGCTGTGCCTGGCAAACCTCGTGCCCATTTGATCCAGGATGGATTTAATTTACTGACAGCAGAAATGGAGCAAAATGCAGTGAGCAGGTGCCTAGAGCTTCTGATTTTTACGTTACAAAACCAGGAGCAAATAACCCACAGTGGGAGACGATTCAGGCCAGAGCTTGGGAGGACAAAGTCATGGGGCCGAGGAGAGGGAGGGAAAGCGGATTCCCTGCACCTTCTGTCAGCTCTCCTGCAGCTCCAGCCGTGCACTGCCTTCCCCCATGTTTACTGGGGGCAATTCACACGTGAGAAGTAACAGAGAACAGAGTCAAAGTTTTGGAGTATTTCCTCCAATATGGGAGGTGGGAATCAAATCAGAACCAAGAGACATCCCCCCTGAGCTGCCTGGGTCGGGGGGGTTGCAGCAAACCTGGCACTGGGGCAGGGACTGCCAACAGGAGGAGAAAAACTCATTATTGGTCAGTTCCATCTCTTCTCTTTAGCATCTAAATCACATCAATACCAGGAGCTGAAACAAGATTGCAAATTCTGTAACTGAATGTTTACAAATATGACATGGATGTTTCACAGCTTGCGCACACCCACA